>JBBBDQ010002164.1:2072500-2255000 GCA_037127315.1 Ascarosepion bandense | reverse complement strand
GCACAACGGCTCGTCAGGGCCGTTGTGCGAAACCGCGGTAGGTCTTGGCGATCTTGCGATTTTTTTTTTCTTTACTGTGAAGAACTGTATGTATTGTCGGTCCTACGCAGTTTTCTTTTTTTTTTCCCCTCTTTGTCCAAAGCTCTATAGCCGAGGACAATAACGGAGTTAGATTCTGCTGGTTATTCGTGGTCTTTAAAAATTACTTGTGTAACATTTTAAGATTAGAATACGTACAGAGTCGGTTTTATTATTATTATTATTAATATATATATATATATATATATATATATATATATATATATATATATTTCATTAGGAAACAAATTATTTACGCAACCTTAGTATCAGCCTCGCGGTAATTTCAGTCGATTTGCAATAACGGATTTTTAAAAGTTTTCAAACGTACAACCGAGATTTTTTCGAACTGTGACCCGAAATTTCAAAATTAGGAAGGTGTCACTTAAAGATCTTGAACATTTGCATCCAGGTGTGTATGATCATAGGATGTGAGTGTATATATGTATATAATTGTTTTATATTTACATTACGACACGGAATCTTCCTTTAGGATTTATATTATTCTGACCATTGTCCTTATCTTTGCCATTTGTACGACGTTTCGGCCGTTTTGCGCTCCGGCCTTCTTCAGGTACTAGGAATTTAGAACCAAAGCCTTGTTGTTCTTCCCCTTAAGCTCACATGATATTGACGTTTGTTAGTTCCTGACTTTTCTACAAGAGTTGTTAGATCAATACCAGGCTCCAGAAGTGGTAAACTAGTGACGTCCAATCGAGGCTTCCAGCAAGGAATGAAGTTCATATATCCCAGTGATCGTAATAAAGGGTTCGGTTCGAAATTCCTAACACCTGAAAAGGGCCGGAGCATAAAACGGCCGAAACATCGTACAAATGGCAGCAAAGATGATGACAATAGTCCGAATAATTTAAATACTGTAAATACTACATCATCTCAGAAATATAGACAAATAGAATGATCTATTATTAAACGTCGTACAAAAGGCAACAAAGATGAGATCAATAGTCCGAATAATGTAAATACTGTAAATACTAACTCATCTCAGAAATTTAGACAAATAGAATGATCCATTATTAAACATCGTACAAGTGGCAACAAAGATAAGGGCAATAATCCGAATAATGTATATATTGTAAATACATCTCATCTCAAAAATTTTGACAAATAGAATGATCTATTATTAAACGTCGTACAAGTGGCAATAATGATGAGGACAATAGTCCGAATAATGTAAATACTGTAAATACTACCTAATCTCAGAAATTTAGACAAATAGAATGATCTATTATTAAACGTCGTACAAGTGGCAACAATGATGAGGACAATATTCCGAATAATGTAAATACTGTAAAGACTACCTCATTTAAGAAATTTTGACAAATAGAATGATCTATTATTAAACCTCGTACAATTGGCAACAATGAATGAGGACAACAGTCAGAAAAATGTAAATACTGTAAATACTACCTCATCTCAGAAATATAGACAAATAGAATGATTATTAAACGTCGTACAAATGGCAACAAAGATGAGGTCAATAGTCCGAATAATGTAAATACTGTAAATACTACCTCATCTCAGAAATATAGACAAATAGAATGATTATTAAACGTCGTACAAATGGCAACAAAGATGAGGTCAATAGTCCGAATAATGTAAATACTGTAAATACTACCTCATCTCAGAAATATAGACAAATAGAATGATCTATTATTAAACGTCGTACAAATGGCAACAAAGATGAGGTCAATAGTCCGAATAATGTAAATACTGTAAATACTACCTCATCTCAGAAATATAGACAAATAGAATGATCTATTATTAAACGTCGTACAAATGGCAACAAAGATGAGGTCAATAGTCCGAATAATGTAAATACTGTAAATACTTCCTCATCTCCTACAAAAAATACGGAAGTTTCTATGTTTGAAGATTTTAATTCGTCATCAGGCAATGTTGACTCATTGTTGCTAACTGATGACGAGGTAAAATCTCCAAACAGAAATTTCCGTGTCGCAATGTAAACAATTTTAATTATTATTATTATATTATTCTCTGCGATATTTATTGTATTATTAAAAAATAATAATTGCCGTGTAACTCGCAATTTTAAAACTTTTGTGTCATGGTAGAAATCTGGGTTACGTAATAACTCGTTTACAAATGAATACATACATACATATATATATATATATATATATATATATATATATATATATATATATATGTTTATCGGACAACAAAATATCAGTATATACTTAAAGAGGAGAACCATGTTGAGCAATAACAAATTATAAAAATCAATAGTTTTATTTTATCTCTTAAGAACAGAAAAAGTGATTTCAAACAAGATGAAAAGATCCGCTTTAAAAAAAAAAAGAAGAAAAACCTGAGGCAAGACTTTCGTCCAACAAAACTAGTCATGGGTTTATTTTGGGAGAAAATGTAAAATTCAGTGATGAAAAATAGGTAATATTGAGAAAAAGGGAAGGTGGGAATTCCTCGTCATAAACCTTCGCGAAGAGACTCGAATGAATCCAATTGAAGCTTGAGAACTTTTCGTTTGTTCAAAGAAGGGTTTGACTTCATCGTCAAAGCCTCCAGGAAAATGAGATGAAATAGAGAACGACCTCTGTGCAAAACAGAAAAGCAATCTTCCCCCTTCAAACCTTAACTCTCTTTCTCTCTCTCCTCTCTCTTACTCTCTCTCTTATATATATATATATATATATATATATATATATATATATAAGTTTATAAAGGAAAACTCAAAACGTCATTTCAATTGGTGATAAACTATCGCTCATTTCAATGAGTTTAATTAACTCATTTCATCAGACCTTACAATATACCTTCCATCAGGTACAACATTTTTGCCAGAATGAATCTTTTCTTAAAATGAAGACAGGGATAACAATAAAAATAATAAAAATAAACATAAAATTACAATCAAACCAATAAATAACAATAAAAGTAAGGGAAAACAGGAGATAGAAGGAAAGAAGAAATGAAAGAATTCAAAAAGGAAAGAGAATCGCGTTACAAATATTGGCGTTGGGGAATATTTTATTGTTTATATATATATATATATATATATATATAGTCTTATATATTTTCTTTTGGATTTTTTCATATTTTCTGATTAGACTTTTTATTTCGGAATAAAAATTCAATGCATTCACTTACGCGCAAATACCCTTGGGAAAGGTATTAATCCATCTCTTCCCTCCAGTTATAGGTTAAATAACAGGACAGATTGGGTTCTATAGCCTTGGCTGGCAACCAGTCTACCGCATAAAGCAATGCCAACCTACTGCGGGATAATCATCTGCCCAGTCAGTCATGCCTTTTTCGAAACATGATCGCCCAAGCGTGTTTCACGTATGGCGCTTAAGTAACTGAATTGAGGGTGCAATTGTCATCACTTGTAGGTTTTTTGTATACAGAAGTGGGAAAAGTGTCATAATTAGCGTCCAACACCCAAAAAAGACTCTTGTCCTTAGAGAGTTCATGTGTAAAATTAAGGACAGAATTATTTTTGAAGGATTGATGCAATAAGATTAATTCATCAAGGTTTTTAGCCAGTATTAGGATATCATCAACATAACGGAGGTATATGTTAGGTGTTTCTATGATGCTAAAAACTTTATTTTCAAGATGCGACATATAAAAGTGACTAAACGTTGGACCTAAGACAGAGCCCATAGATACGTCATCAATCTGTAATATATGTTATTGAGGTGATCGTAGAAAGGAACCTGGATGGTACATATTATAAGGACTTTTTGAGTATTTTAGGATTCATTTTAGAAGATTGCATAAGAGGGTTATGTCTAACGTATTTTTACGGCATTAAAATTCATTAACAACCAAGTATTTCATATCATTCACTCTATGTGAACGCATATCTTCATGTGTGCATGTTGCTTACATCATGACTGCCTTTAAATTTAAAAATTCTTCATAACGTTTATTTATTTTCTTTTAAAATATTCTGACACTTTTCCTGCTGCAAAGCAATATTTGATTTTTAAACTGTAATATAGTCCCTGATGATGAAAGATGACGTTCGCAAGTACTAGGACAACCTTTGGACAATTTTTATACAAATATAATTCGGAAATAAAAAGTTTAACCAGAAAATATGAAAAAATTAATATATAAATTAATATATATATATATATATATATATATATATATATATATATATATTAATTTTTTCATATTTTCTGCTTAAACTTTATATATATATATATATATATATATATAAGACGACGTTGTCTCTAACGTTTAACACAACTTGCTTAAAAGAAAAGATGCAGCCAAAATATACGTACTTTATATATATATATATATATATATATATATATATATATATATATATATATATATATACTGCCGACCATAATTACTAGGTCACCCCAGTTTTTTAAACGAAATTATCTATTCTATTTCATATTATTTTTAGTATTTATTGTCAAGTGGATAATTCTAAATGAAAATAAAGTGGTTCTTTTGTTATTATTACTTTGAAAAAATTTCTTCGACAATAGTGACAATTTACCCATCGCACCCGTTAGCTTTGCTCTCTCTCTCCTTCGGTCTGTCTGTCTGTCTGTCTGTCTGTCTGTCTGTCTCTCTCTCTCTCTCTCTCTCTCTCTCTCTATATATATATATATATATATATATATATATATATTAATATGGCGACAAAAACAAAAGTAATTTAGTTCACATAAATCTTTGAATATATGCACTACCGGCCAAAATTATTAGGCAACCCCATTTTTTAAAAGAATGATGCATTTCATACTATTTTTAGTAGTTATTGCCAAGTGGATAAATTCTACATGAAAATAAAATGGTTCTTTTGTTATTATTACTTTGCAAAATTTTACAAGGCAAGGAAGCAAAGATGAACTTGTCCGAATCACCCTAAATTTTCTTCATTCCTTCACTGGTGAAACTGCAATATAGGTCATTATTAAACATTTATAAATTCATTTGGTGCACATGTTATTGGGCAGTTTTAGCGAAAGAACCATTCTGTTTTCATTTACAATTATTCACCTGGCAATAAATACTAAAAAATAGTATGAAATACATCATTTTTTTTAACATTTGAGTGGTATTGTATATATATATATGGCCGGTAGTATATATATATATATATATATATATATATATATATATATAGGAGTGTGTTGCAATCTGTAAAGACGGAGACGATAATCAAAAACATTTTATCTAATTATTATAAATTATCAATTACATAGAAGTAGACATCTCAATGGAGATAATGTGTTGAGTTTTTTCTCAATTTATATATATATATATATATATATATATATATATATATATAAAAATTAAAAAGACCGATGGAAGGTCTTCGTAAACCCTGAATATTCCTCAATTTCCAGATATTCATATAAAATACCAGCTTTATTCCAACCTAAATTAAATTAATCGGTGAACAGTTTAAGTAAAAACAATGAATACAAATACATCGTATCTAAATATAAATTAGAGATCATTCCTATTAAATCAAATAATAGATCATTCCTATTAAATCAAATGTTACTGTGAAGTATTAACAAAAGAACCATTCTCTTTTCATTTACAATTATCCACTTGGAAATAAATACTAAAAAATACTATGGAATACATCATTTTTTTTAAAAAACTGGGGTCACCTAAAAATTATGGCCGGTAGTATATATATATATATATATATATATATATATATATATATATATATATATATAGAGAGAGAGAGAGAGAGAGAGAGAGAGAGAGCACCTAATGAGCCAGAAGTACCTAACTAGGTTTCTCTAAAATGGATTGTCAGGGAAAGCAGATAACACCACATTAAAGCAGACTGATATCATCAGACCAGAAAAGGTCCCAACTGTAAATCACACATACACCATAAACACACACGGATACATGCTCTAATACACTTACACACACAGTAAAATAAATGACTGCAGCAGCAGCAGACAGCCAGCCAGGAATGAGCATTCTTTGAAAGGCCAGGAACACACTCGGACAGGCTCACGCTCATCTGCCATTCTGAAGATGAGATTTTGATCTCAAAATATTAATGTATAATAAAAAGGTAATACCCCAAAACTTCTTTACCTTCCTTTATTTAACTAAACGCATTGTGACAGCCGTTAAGACCTAACCATATATATATATATATATATATATATATATATATATATATATATATATATATATCAGGGCCGTTTCACACAACGGCCCTGACGAGCCGTTGTGTGAAACCGCGGTAGGTTTTGGCTATCTTGTGATTCTTTATGTGTCTTTGTTCTACTTTTGCTTTTCATTTGTACTTTTGCATATGTTTCTTTTTTTGTGGTTGGTTCCGTTTGGGGTTTTTTTCTTTACTGCGGAGTATCTTGTCTTTATTCCGCGGATTTCTTTTTTTCCCCCCTCTTATCCAACGCCTTAGTGCAACGGATGTTAACGGAATTAGATTCTGTCGGTTATTCGTTTTTCTTGAAGTTTATCTTTGTATAAGGTTAGGATTAAGATACTTACAGAGTCTGGTTAGTTATTATTTTGAATATATATATATATATATATATATATATATATATATATATATATATATATATATATATCAATTCACCTCAAGAATAGTGATGGTAATGCCAGCAAAACGAAAGAAGTTACTGGGAGTCAAAGAGTTTAGAAAATCAGGAAAGCAAGGAATAAAATTCAATCCTAATCAGGAAAGCAAGGAATAAAGTTCTACGAGACCCGGGAAGGCATGTGAACCGGACGATGCACCAACCTACTTACTCCCCACACACACGCACATGAATACATATGTACAAATCAACCATTCGTCCGTGCATGGAATACTGCTGCCATATATGGTCAGGTGCCCCTGCTGTTCATCTCAATGTTCTCGACAGGCTCCAAAGGAGAATCAGTAATGTGATAGGTACCGACTTGGCGGCTCGACTACAGCCACTTCCTCACCGAGGAGATGTGGCCTCCCTTTGTCTGTTCTATAAATACTTTCATGGCTTCTGCTCCAACGAACTTAAGTCACTGGTGCCTCTGCAACAGGTATTTACTCGTGCAACCAGATTGGCAACTGGATCCCACCCATTCACACTTAGATTAACCAAATGCAGACAACAATTCTACTCCTTCAGCTTCTTTTCTCGCACTTCCTGCCTGTGGAACTCGCTTCCATATTCTTGCTTTCCTGACTGCTACAATCTCCAAGAATTTAAATGCAATGTCAATACTCATCTCTTAACCACTTGACTCTAGTTCTTTCTTCACCACGCTGTATATCCTTTCCTTTCTTTCCACCTTTGCAACTGTTATCACACCTGTATTTCCATCCTTCTCTTGCTCCTTTCTAACTGGTTCGTCTTCCTCTTCACTATCTTCTACTTAATCTTTTTACTCTTATGTAGCCCCCCTGCACATAGGTGGCATTACCGCCTTGCTCGAGGTGATACAATTAATATATATATATATATATTCATTAATTCACATTAGCAAGGCAATAAAACTACTACGACACAAACATCGATTGAAAGTGAAAGAAAATTAGAAAGCCTAATAAGGGACCGGAAGATTGATCTTCAGCAGAAAACAAGGGTTAAGCCCCTAAACCTATTGATGATGTTCCAATCTATCTACTCTTCCTGAGAAGAAAGAAAATAAAATAAAAAATAATATTTCAACCGTTAGAAGTATAGAGTTGAAATAGACTTTAGAAGGAACCAGAAACCCAGTCCTAAAAAGGAAACAGGGGATAACCCTCTACTCCTGTTCAAAAGACAGGTGAGGAGACATTAGATCTATAGAGTTGAAGTAGACTTTAGAAGGAACCAGAAACTCAGACCTAAATAGGAAACAAGGGATAAACCTCTACTCCTGTTCAAAAGACCAAGAAGGAGACGTTAGAAGTATAGAGTTGAAGTGGACTTCAGAAGGAACCAGAAACCCAATCCTAAACAGGAAACAAGGGATAAACCTCTACTCCTGTTCAAAAGACCGGCTAGGAGACATTAGATGCACAGAGTTGAAGTAGACTTTAGAAGGAACAAGAAACCTAATCCTAAACAGGAAACAAGGGATAAACCTCTCCACCTGTTCAAAAGACCAGGAAGGAGATGTTAGAAGTATGGAGTTGGGGTAGATTTTAGAAGGATCCTGAAACCCAATACTAAACAGGAAACAAGGGATAAACCTCTACTTCTGTTCAAAAGATTGGGGAGGAGACGTTAGAAGTATACAGTCGAAGTAGACTTTAGAAGGAACCAGAAACCCAATCCTAAACCCAGACTTTAGAAGGAACCAGAAACCCAATCCTAAAAAAACTTCTACAGTTCTAACTAATCAGTATTTTATTTTACTGATTGATTCGTTTTTATTGATTATCAACTCCTTAGAATTTTTTAAGGTCTTATATGGCAAGAATATTTTTAGGGTATAATAATGATTTCACGATGCAAGTTTTAATAATTAACGTGTAGCTGGAGATGATCTGTTTTCATACTTAACCAGAATTTGATAAACAATCAAGAAATTTTAATGCGGGTAAAAAGTGGGAGGTGGGGGCAATTCCTTTTCTTTTGTGATTTCATGTAGAATTTTCTGTAGTTTTCTTTCCGAGTCCGCTAACAGCACTGTCTCCTCTGCATATCTTCCATTTTTAAGTTTGTGGCCTAATATGAAGAATCCTAGCAGGATGTCTAGTTATGTCGTAACAAGCAGTATAGCCCGGCGATGCTCGGGTGTAATGAAAGCTTTAAAACTAATCCATGGTCCTGGAGCTCAGACTCTTTGGACGTTGGTACGAAAGACTAAAAAGCAATAGTTGTTTCCAGTTAAAGGGAAACTGTAGACAGAATGAAAAATGAATGGATGTAAGTCAAATTTTGATTTCCTGGTATTGATATTAAATAAGATTTTTTCGTCGTAAACTGAATTTTGAAGGCTAAATAAGTCGTCTGAGTAAATGGTATCATAGCTGAGACTAAGAACTATAATTATACCCACTTAGAGCCAAATCCGAAGCAAAAACTAAAATAAAAGGTCTGAAAAAAAAATACCGACATATAGGCAGATATATATATTATCGATTTTCTGCACTATTGTAAGAACTGCAACCTTGAAACTTCTGAATATCGTTTCTTATGTCTTTGTCTATGAGTGTATCAAATTTGATTAAATCGGACCACTCCTTCTATAACCCGATTTTTTTGATTATCGATTTTCGATATTTATCGGGGGTACGTCGACATAAAACCTAGCTAAGAACACTCGCAGACGCTTATAGTACAACTGTGTAAATTTTCAAGAAAATCGGTTCAGCCGTTTCGGAGTCTATAGGTGACGGATACACACACACACACACACACAGACACACACACAGACACACACAGACAAAGTTCCATTTATAAATAAGTTTAGATAGATTGCTGTACAGCTCGAATAAATCCGGTAAGCAGATACATCCTTGTCTTACACCCCTTTCTATTTTTGTATATCTGCTGAACCTATTTACTGTCTTGTATGCTGGCTGTTTGCTCACAGTAAAGATTCTTGATTATTCTAATGTTTTTCCCGAATATGTCAAGGTTGTTGAGTAGCTCTAAGAGAACTTTGTGTCTTGAATAGCGTTGCTTATTCGTGAAACTTTCATTTCCTTTTTTGTTTTGTTTGTCTTTATGAACCGACGAGGTCCATAGGGAAAGCTAATGTACAAGTGAGGCGAGATCCTATTAAGATGGCTAACTGATAAAAAAAAATGGCTTGGCTTTGACAAAACGATCAAAAGTTTTCATGGCAGATAAAAAGCCGTTTGCTTAACAACTAAAAAGGCACTTTTTTGTTTGCTTTACATTTGATTATTCCCCTAAAATAAAATACAAAACATTTCCAGATGAATGCATTAAAGAATAATTCTAAATATAACCAAGCTAGTCACTGTTTTTCATAAATCACACCCTATTTCTCATGATTTGAGAAATTGATATAATGGGCTCGGGCTCCTTTCATCAGCTTGAACACTATTCTCAGCCCGATTACGTACATACTTAAAAAAAAAAAAAAATGAAAAAAGATACCTAAGGTTTAAAATTAATTTTTCAAAATGAAAAATCTTTTTCAAAGCAATTATTTTAGTTAATTCCAAGCTAATAGATTAGACTTAATAGCTCCAACAAACAAAATACTTTGCTTTATTTAAAAAAAAAAAAAAAACGCCCGTGTATTGAACACTACTGCCACAACTGGTCGGGTGTCCCTGCTATATACCTCGGGGTTCTTGACAGAATCCAACGTAGAATCTGTAATGTAATAGATACCGACTTGGCATCTCGGCTGTAGTCGCGATCTCACCGGCGTGACGTGGCTTCCCTGTGCTTCTTCTATAAATACTTTCAGGGCTATCTATCTAGCTCTGACTGTTATATCTATCTATCTATCTATCTATCTATCTATCTATCTATCTATCTATCATATATATATATATATATATATATATATATATATATATATATATATATAGTCTGCTTCAACTCTATACTTCTAATGTCTCCTTGCCGGTCTTTTGAACAGAAGTAGTGGTTTATCCCTTGTTTCCTGTTTAATATATTAATATCTCAGTCTGTTATCTATCTATCTATCTATCTATCTATCTATCTATCTATCTATATATCATATATATATATATATATATATATATATATATAGTCTACTTCAACTCTATACTTCTAATGTACATATATACATATGTATACATAGCAGAAGCACCAGACCAGATGTAACAGCAATATTCAATTCACAATCAAAGTATATATATAATATCAGCAGGTACTTCAGAATAAACATAAAGAGATCATTAGTATGTGTCGCCACAGAAATAAATATAAATTACAATAACTTAATCTTCTATTTAGTTTTTTTACAAATTTGGCTTCCCCAACCAACCACTACTAACCCAGTGGTCAAGCTACATACCTCCAATTACCATAGACGAAATTACTAAGATTCCGCAAACCAATAAAAGCCAATATCCCCCAACCCGTTTCTTTAACAGTCGAGGCCTCTGACGCTAGAATTTTTATTCATTCTTTGTTTAAACGGGGTTGACTGTGACCCTCGGAATAACGAGGGTCTTGGGTTGACAATGCATGTCTTAAATTGACATGTTGAAAATGGCCATTTCCCCTCTAAATTTTATCTGAATTTACAGATAGATAGATAGATAGATAGATAGATAGATAGATAGATAGATATGAACAGAGTGAGATAGATAGATAGATAGATAGATAGATAGATAGATAGATAGATAGAGAGAAAGATAGCTAGATAGATAGATAGATAGATAGATATGAACAGAGATAGATAGATAGATAGATAGATAGATAGATAGATAGATAGATATGAACAGAGATAGATAGATAGATAGATAGATAGATAGATAGATAGATAGATAGATAGATAGATAGAACAGAGTGAGATAAATAGATAGATCGATAGATATGAACAAACTGAGATAGATAGATAGATAGATAGATAGATAGATAGATATGAACAGAGTGAGATAGATAGATAGCTAGATAGCTAGATAGAGAGATAGATAGCTAGATAGAGAGATAGATAGATAGATAGATAGATAGATATGAACAGAGTGAGATAGATAGATAGATAGATAGATAGATAGATAGATAGATAGATAGATATGAACAGAGTGAGATAAATAGATAGATAGATAGATATGAACAAACTGAGATAGATAGATAGATAGATAGATAGATAGATAGATATGAACAGAGTGAGATAGATAGATAGATAGATAGATAGATATGAACAGAGTGAGATAGATAGATAGATAGATAGATAGATAGATAGATAGATAGATAGATAGATAAGTGTCTGTGTGTGTGTGTGTGTGTGAGAGAGAGAGAGATTCTGGAAAGAAAGTAATTGTTTTCAACGTCACAGTGATCCAAGTCTCCTAGCTGCAAACCTAGCAATTGATTTACTATAAACTTTCTACTTCATGTCAGTGAAAATGTTAACCCAAGAAGGCCAACGTGTCATTTTCCTTCGGCAGGGTTAGGGTTAGCCATGACGATGGCAGTCAACAAACGTTCTTTCAGACGATTAAATTAAGTAATCTATTTTCAGATATTTTCCTATTTGAATGTTTAAGGAAAACAGGGTCACTGAATATAGTCCTGATGTAGTAATGGCAAAAGTTAAGAGAAGTTAGTTTAAAATAAGTATTTAAACTAGTTTTAACCTGTAGAAAATTAACGAGTTTCTTATTTTAAATTTCTGATAAACCTTACTCCTTAAGTTAATGATTGAATAAGCTCATATTGACTTCTACAACAATAAAATATCCATAGAAATGTCCCATTGGCAGTGATGAATATTTGAGCTTTAGCAAAATGTTCCAATGAATGCTGGTCATTACTTTAAGAAGTGGGTACAAATGAAAAGATTCTAAATTGTCAACTTTTTCCAGTTGTAAAACAATACTATCTTTCTTTCATTCATTTTCTCACCGAAGCCAAGGGGAATATTTTCCCCTCGTCCAACAGAATCAAAACAGAATTGTTCATTATTTATGAATTGCTGGCAAAGCGTAACGGTCGTGCGAACAAGCAAAGAGAGGGAAGGACAAGACCAAATATTATTTATATATATATATATATATATATATATATATATATATATATATAAACATATTTATAAATGGAACTTTGTCTGTGTGTGTGTGTGTGTGTGTGTGTGTGTGTGTGTGTGTGTGTCCGTTACCAATAGATTCCGAAACGGCTGAACCGATTTTCTTGAAAATTTACACATTTGTACAATAAGCATCTGCGAGTGTTCTTAGCTTGTTTTTTTGTCGAGGTACCCCCGATAAATATCGAAAATCGATAGTCGAAAAAATCAAGTTATAGAAGGAGTGATCCGATTTTAATCAAGTTTGATACACTCATAGACAAAGACATAAGAAACGATATTCAGAAGTTTCATGGTTGCAGTTTTTACAATAGTGCAGAAAATCGATAATATATATATATATAAAAGGCAAGATGTATGTGTGGGTGTCTGTTTATCTGCCTGTATGTCTGTATTTTTTCAACCCTTTTATTTTAGTTTTTGCTTCGGGTTTGGCACTAAGTAGGTATAATTGTAGTTCTTAGTCTCAGCCATGATACCATTTACTCAGAGGACTTATTTAGTCTTCAAATTTCAGTTTACTATGAAAAAATCTTATTTGATATCGATACCAGGAAATCAAAATTTGACTTACATCCATTCATTTTTTTTCTGTCTACGGTTTTGCTTTAACTGGAAACAACTATTGCTTTTTAGTCTTTCGTGCCAACGTTTAAAAATTCGGAATTCCAAGACCATGGATTAATTTTAAAGCTTTCATTACACCCGAGCAACGGCAGGCTATACTGTTAGTATATATACAATCGTTTTAACCCAAGCAAGGCATTACTGCCACTGGTGTGCTGGGGGATACAGTAAAAGGATAGGGTAGACAGAAAGGAAAAAAAAACAGGGTTTGGTAACGAAAGGGTGATAGAAGATGGGAATTGACATTACATTTAAACTTTAGGACATTGGAGAAGCAAGTATGGGGAACAGAGTTTTTTGTTTTCAAATTTCACCCCAAGCAAGGCACAAGGGGTTATATAGTGGAAGGTAAAGAGAAAGAGTGGTGAGAAATAGGAAATGTCAAAAGGAGGGTGATAGACGGATAAGGATATCGAGGCTAAGGGTTGGGTAGATGGGAAGAGTGTTTGAAAGAATGGATGCGTGTGTGTTAGGAGGTGTCTATTGAACTTACATTTAAACTCCTGGAGATTGTAGCCGTCGGGGAAGCAATCATGTGGAAGGGAATTCCACAGTCGGGAAGTGCGAAAAAAAGGCTGTTGGAGTAGAAATTGCGGTTACATTTTATCGGTTTCACTGTAAAAGAGTGGAACCTAGTTGCTAATCTAGTAGCTCATGTAAATTCATACCTAGGGGGCACCAGTGATCTAAGTTCATAGGATCAGAAACCGTGAAAGTATTTATAGAAGAGACACAGGGAAGCCACGTCACGACGGTGAGAGAGAGACTGCAGCCGGTCTGCCAAGTCGTTATCGATCACCTTACAGATTCTCCGTTGTATTTTGTCAAGAACCCCGGGGAGAATAGCAAGGGCACCCGACCAGATGTGGCAGCAGTATTCAATACACGGGCTGATGGTAGATTTATATATGTGCAGGATAGATTCAGACGGAAAAACCTTCCGGGCCCTGCACAGAGAACCGTCTTTCATAGCAATGGATTCGATTTAGTCATTGGCGAGAAGTTCGAGAAATGATAGTACTAAGTTTCCAAAAAAAGTACTAAGAAAGTACTAAGTTTCCAAAAAAGATACGAAGAAAGTACTAAGAAAGTACTAAATAAAGTACTAAGAAAGAAAGTACTAAGAAATACTAAGTTTCAGAAAAATTACTAAGAAATTACTAAGAAAGTACTAAGTTTCCAAAAAAAGTACTAAGAAAGAAATTATTAAGAAAGTACTAAGTTTCCAAAAAGTACTAAGAAAGTACTAAGAAAGTACTACAAAAATACTAAGAAAGTCCTAAGAAAGTACTAAGAAAATACTAAAAAAGTACTAAGAAAAAAAGTACGAAGAAAGTACTAAGAAAATACTAAAAAAAGTACTAAGAAAAAAAGTACTAAGAAAGTACTAAGTTTCCAAAAAGTACTAAGAAAGTACGAAGAAAGTACTACAAAAATACTAAGAAAGTACTAAGAAATTACTACAAAAAGTTTCCAAAAAAAGTATTAAGAAAGTACTAAGAAAATACTACAAAAATACTAAGAAAGAAAATACTAAGAAAGTACTAAAAAAAAGTACTAAGAAAGAAAGTACTAAGAAAGTACTAAGTTTCCAAAAAAAAGTACTAAGAAAGTACTAAGAAAATACTAAAAAAAGTACTAAGAAAAAAAGTACTAAGAAAGTACTAAGTTTCCAAAAAGTACTAAGAAAGTACTAAAAAAGTACTAAGAAAAAAGTACTACGTACTAAGTTTCCAAAAAAGTATTAAGAAAGTCCTAAGAAAGTATTAAAAATGTACTAAGAAAGAAAGTACGAATAAATTACTTAGAAAGTACTAAGTTTCCAAAATCTGGCGCAACCAGATCATTAGAACAAAAACGAATGGTTCTTAATATGAAATCAGATTTCACTTTTATATTTTCTTGGATTTCTTTCTTTTTTTTTTTCTTTTTTTGCCGTCGTCTTTTATTCATTTTCAACTGAAAATGCAATTGCTTCTGATTTCGCCGTTTACTTATCGGTCAAATGCATCGAACTATGTCAGAAACAATGAAATGCGTTCACTAAGAAAACCCGAAAACTCAAATTAATTTAAGATTCAAGGAAATACTCATTTCTGTTATATATATATATAGTGATGATCATCCACGTATACTGTCTTAATATGTATAGGAAAGAATATTAATAAAAAGTTTTGAATTTAAAAACGTACTTTTTTAAACAGTATTTGTTTATTTTTATTGTATTTTTTATATTTCTGACCGCCCTCGGTCCTTCATCAGGAACAAGTGATTTTTAAATTAGAATACGTTTCCAATTCTAATTTAAAAATCACTTGTTTCTGATGAAGGACCGAGGGCGGTCTGAAATATAAAAAATACAATAAAAATAAACAAATACTGTTTAAAAAAGTACGTTTTTAAATTCAAAACTTTTTATTAATATTCTTTCCTATATATATAATTTTCCGAGTGAATAAGGAACGAAGAAAAATTTACAACGTCCAAAACATTAATTTAAACAGTGCTCGATATATAATATAGAGCTATGAATATTTATTATAAATTATATTTTAGAACATGTACAATTATATATATATATATATATCCACTACAAATTGTACATTTTGTTTCAATATTGGACTGGTGTGGAAATGAATGGAAAGCCTCTTTTCTTATATTTGGGAGTTCTGTGTGGGATGTTGGCTGGTGTTAGTGAGAAGGGAATAAGTTTTGTAAATTGTCCAGAATTTTAAAGAAAGTGGGGTAGGTAGGGGATATAGTTGATTCATGAAAGTGTGTTTTATGACCGCCTGGCTAGTCTTTATTCTTTGGTTTTATTAGAGGGGGAGAATAAGGGGGTGTAAAGGGTAGGAAAGGACGGGGTTGGACCCATCTTTAATGTTTATTTGTACAACTATAGAAAATTTTTGTATTTAAGCACAGTTTTATAATTAATCTAATTTTGAATTTAGGAAATTACTTTTTTCTATAAAACTTTAAATTAGATTTGATTATAGTTCGTGGTGTGTAATAGGTAAAATTTGATATAAGAGGGTTGTTAGTACTATAAAGGTTTATCGTCTCCGGGGTGGGGGGTCCTAGTTTTGGCTACTGCAGAATTTTTCAGCATGATTGCAAGGTTAGTTCTTTAATGTGTTTGCAGTTTACTGTGGTTTCATGCCTCTGGTTCAAAAGCTTGTCGCTATTTATGTATTTAATGATTTCAATTTTTTCTTGAAGACAAAAGAAACATATATATATAAAAGAAACATATATATAAGAAAAAAAAACTTATATATAGTCACGAATTAATTGTACATTGCAAAACGGAAATTTCTGTTTTTTTTTTTTGTTGTTTTTTGGGGTTTTTTTTTAATCGTATCACCCCGAGCAAGGCGGTAACGCCACTGATGTGCAGGGGGCTACGTAATAGTGAAAAGATTTGAAAAGAGAAAGCCGGAAATCACATCCTAAACAGGGAACAAGGAATGAGCCTCTTAACCTGTTCAATAGACGTGGGTGGAGTGTGAACTGGGCGATAGATAGATCTATCTACTCCAATTGAAAAAAAAAAACAAAGTGAGAAGATTGGAAAAGAGAAAGCCGGAAACCACATCCTAAACAGGGAACAAGGGATGAGCCTCTTAACCTGTTCAATAGACGTGGGTGGAGTGTGAACCGGGCGATAGATAGATCTATCTACTCCAATTGAAAATAAAAAAAAACAAAGTGAGAAGATTTGAAAAGAGAAAGCCGGAAACCACATCCTAAACAGGGAACAAGGGATGAGCCTCTTAACGTGTTCACGAGATAGATTCACAACATCAGGTAATGTTTGATGTTGGTTGGGCAGATGATTTACATTTAAATAACAAAAACCTTTGGTTTGCTGTGTATGTATGTGGGAAGATATAAAATTTACATGTGTGTTTCGTTTAACTAATCAGAGCGAAGATTCATTTTGGGATATTATATATATATTCTAAATTTCTGTTGAGAAATACTGAAGTCTAAAAAATTTTAGTCAGTCAAGCAGTAAAGTGTCATACGTGATACAGGCTTTGGGCGATCATGTCTTGAAAGAGACATGACTGACTGACTGGGCAGAAGATTATCCCGCAGCAGGTTGCCGTTACTTTTTGCGGTAGACTGGTTGTAAGCCAAGGCTATAGAACCCAATCTGTCCTGTTATTTAACCCATAACTGGAGGGAAGAGGGCAATTAATACCTTTTCCAAGAGTATTAGTGCATAAATGAATGCAAGGTATTCAACTGGAATTCGAAATGAAATCAACTGATCGAATTGAATTATTCTGTACTTGTGTTCCTTGAGTTAAAAATGGACGATTAGGAAATTCTCCAGACTTTCTGGAAATACTCTTAGAAATCTGTACAAGACAAAAAGACAGAAATACGATGGCGAAGTTTGGTTCTATAGCCTTGGTTGGCAACCAGTCTACCGCAGAATTTAATGCCAACCTACCGCGGGGAATTATTTTACTTAGTCAGTCATGTCTCTTTCGAGACATGATCGCCTAAGATCGCCGTAGTGTGTATCACGTATGACAATAAACTTAGGAACTCACTAAATGGTTTGCAAGGTAATTCTTCTAGAATCTAAAAATTCATAATTTCTTCACAGGTAAATAGAATTAAGTCAGTCAGTTAGGTGCCATACGTGATACACGCTTGAGCGATCATGTCTCTTTCGAGACATGACTGACTGAGCAGAAGATTATCCCGCAGTAGGTTGCCAACTAGCCAATTCAAGTGTAAATAGATGAGACCTTGCCAAGGAAGTAAGAATCTGAAAAAGATTTCCACAAGTGAGAAGTGCAAAAGAAGAAACTCTTAACATAGAACCTACGGCTACATCTAGTCAATTAAAGTGTAAATAGATGAGACCTTGCCAAGGAAGTAAGAAGCTGGAAAAGATTTCCACAAGTGAGAAGTGCAAAAGAAGAAACTATTGACATAGAACTTACGGCTCACATCTAGCCAATTCAAGTGTAAATAGATGAGATAATTTGAAAATTCTTGTAAATATCAAATAATTTTCTGGACTTATTCACAAATGAATGAAATCGTTTTTAACATAACTATTTTTATAAAATTTTAGTGTTTTTTAAAAATATGTTACCCCCACCCCCACTTACTTAATATCATGAAATTTCGCACAGAACATTCCTATTTATTGAAATTATTTATTTATTTTTGTTAAAAGTAGGAGTCATTCGAGATTGTAAATCGCCTACTTTTTTTTCAAATTTGTTCTATTTAAATGAAAATCTGCTTTGAATTGAAAAATAATAATCTTTCCAATAAAACTATGACATTACTTAATTAGAAAAGCTTTTAATTGCTTTTGTAAATAAGTAATATTAAGGAATTTTTTGATGAATAATGGATTTTTACAAGAATCTTTTCATTTTTTTTACATATTAATTATAATAATTTATAATTGTTTAAAATCATGTAAAATTCTATATTGGGGTATTTATTGGATGTGACATCGTAATTAAGTGGAAACGAAGTTTACGAGTTCAAAATTGCAAAGATTCATAAACGTAGTTACGCTATCTATTTTTTAAATAATTTTTATTTTATATTTTGTTACCTTATTTTCATGTATGGTAGACTGAAATTGCCATTATTATGAAAAGGTTACGTCATTTAAGAGTTTTGTCCCTTCTCTTAGATTTATGAAAATTGTCATTTATGGTCGCGCATAGCAGCTATCATCGAGTCAACAGTCCGTCAAACGTTCGATCAGATGAACACGACAAATCGTCAATAATTGGTTGTATATTACTTTTTTATGCTCTAAGTAAGTAATATTTCTTTGAAATCAGATTAATTTAACTTTCAGTTTTCTAATTTTACTAAAATAAAGTGTCAGAAACCCTTTGAAATATTTTTTAAATTCATGAATTTTTGTTTGTTTACAAATTCCTTCAAATTAAGGAAATGGCCGCTTTTTAGAAAATTTTAAGAAATTGAAATTAAATGTGACATTCCAATCTATATAATTTTTATTTGAAATACACCAGAATTTGTTACTTACTGGAAATAATAAATTTAATCATTAAGCTTTAAATTAAATCTAAATGAAATCTTCAAGAATGTTTATTCATTTTAAAAATTTCATTTTAAACTTAGGTATCAAAATTTTATGCCGAAACAGTGAAGGTACCTACTTTGATCTATTCTCTTAATAATAAGATAAAATTTTGTTTTTATCTAGTTTGGGGCCTTTTTCCTTCATACTATGCTATTTTTTTCAGCTATTTTTTTGGAGGTATCTAAAAGCATATTTTAGTGATTGCCTAGTTAATGGTTAATAAGTTCGTCTGATTGGCCATTAGTCCCATGACTCCCTTTGGGTACTTCGAAATCGTGACCTTGTTTTAAAATTAAGCTAAGATTTGTAAATAACAACGAAACACTATGGCCGTTTAAGGTTTATATTTTTGAAGAATCCTTTCATTGAACTCTTTTAGCAATTTCTTCCTATTTTTTTTTTATTTCCTCCTTGCCATAATACATTATTTATTCCTGCCACAGCCTCGACTGTCTCCAGAGTACGCAGGTTCCTTAAGTGGCAGCACATGTTTAAGTAGATGAAGAAGCGTTCGAAAAAATGGCCGTGTCAAGAGAAAAGAAAAAAGAGAGAGAATAATAAAATAAAAAAAGAATATCCCGCCGAGTGTTAAATCAAGCCACTTAAACAGCCCGAATGGCAACAACAAGTTTCTCAGCCAAATAAATTTGCTGAATATTCACTCGGCGCCATGATGATCTCCCGAGTTCAACAAAAGCGAGATTTTTTTTTTTTTACTTCTTTTTTATTTTTTTATTTTTAAAGTCTGTTTGTAACAAGTGGCAAAACAGTTCTGGTAAGCGGAAATAATTTCCTTTCGAACAATCCGTTTAATTAAAGACTTAGAATGGAAAGGAATATGCAAATCACGTATTTCTGACATTATTAATTACAGTGACGCATGAATACAAGTCCTTCAAAATGTAAAAAAGATTCACGAAAGACAATGTTACGTCAACCTGCGATGTATTTTGCATTGATGCGATTAGCCGTTATTGAAATTAGATAATTTCGAATGCTTATTTGAATGACTCAAGATTTTCTACATTTTCTCGGTGTTTTATCCTAATTTTTTTTATCTTGATTGGACCTATATTTACATTTTCCTAATCTCATATTTTACTCCTTCGCTACTACTAGCGAGTAAGCTTCTTGATGATGTTTGACGGTAGATCGGTAAATTTTCGTTTTAGGTGCCGACAGCTTTTCCTTCTTCAAATTTATCCAAAATAGCATTATTTCTGTGCAAATGTATATGCTGAACTCAAATCAAAAATTAGTTATTGAAGAAACTTACCTTTTTTTTTATCTGAAAGTCCATAAAAAAAAACGAACTATATCTTGCATTTTTCTCTCCCGGAACTCACAGGAAGTTATGTAATTAACTGCAGAATGACGTTCTACTTAGACAGAATTTTCTGACGAATTTTGGTCGATTTTCTTCCTTTACTGAAACTTCCGGCGATGTACTTCCTGTAATGAAAGCAATAAGCGTAGAAATACAATAGCGCATTACTTTCATTACCGGAAGTACATCGCCGGAAGTATCAGTAAATGAAGAAAAATCGACCAAAAATCTGCCAAAGTTCGTTGCATTACGCAGTACATCATTCAGCATGATTCGTGACAGTTACAGGAGAGAAAAAGTGCAAGATATAATTCGTTTTTTCCTATGGACATTTAGATAAAAAAGGCAAGTTTCTTCAATAACTAACAGTTGATTTGAGTTCAGCATCTATATTTGCACAGAGATAATGCTATTTTGGATAAATTTGAAGGGGAAAAGCGTCGTGACTTACAACGAACATTTACCGTAGAATCTTTCTTTCTTTTTTTTTTTTTTACTTTTTGTGTTCCTTCAGGACATAGACGATCATGGCCCACCACATCATCCTGACCCTTGTAGCTTTTAATAACTTTTATCTCTTTGTTATTTCTCTCAAACCCTGTTCTACTATCTATTTACTCAAGACCATCAAGTATGTTATACTCTCCTTTTCTTTGTCCCTCAACCTATTCCGTGGGTATCAGATTTTTCCGCCCCTCCTCCCTAAGTACATACCCCACAAATCTCAACTGTTTCTTTTTTATATTAAGTAGTAGCATTATAGCCTGGCGTTGCTCGGGTGTAATGAAAGCGTTAAAACTAATCCATGGTCCTGGAGTTCAGACTCTTTGGACGTTGGCACGAAAGCCTAAAATGCAATAGTTGTTTCCAGTTAAAGCGAAACCGTAGACTGAAAGAAAAATGAATGGATGTAAATCAAATTTTGATTTCCTGGTATCAGTATCAAATGAGTTTTTTCGTCGTAAACTGAATTTTGAAGGCTAAATAAGTCCTCTGAGTAAATGGTATCATGGCTGAGACTAAGAACTACAATTATACCTACTTAGAGCCAAACCCGAAGCAAAAACTAAAATAAAACGGCTGAAAAAATACAAACATTCAGGCAGATAAACACACACAAACATCTTGCTTTATATATATATATATATATATATATATATATATATATATATATATATATTATTATTATTATTTTTTTGCAGTATTGTATGAACTGCAACTTTGAAACTTCTGAATATCGTTTCTTATGTCTTTGTCTATGAGTGCATCAAATTTGATTAAAATCAGACCACTCCTTCTATAACCCGATTTTTTAGATTATCGATTTTCGATATTTATCGGGGATACCTCGACACAAAACCTAGTTAAGAACACTCGCAGACGCTTATAGTACAACTGTGTAAAATTTCAAGAAAATCGGTTCAGCCGTTTCGGAGTCTATAGGTAACGGACACACACACACACACACACACAGAGACACACACACAGAGACAAAGTTCCATTTATAAATAAATTTAGATAAGTTTTCATTGCGATTCCATTTTCTCTAATACCTCGTTGTTGCTCAAATATGCGGCCCATGATATCCTCAGCATCTTTCTGTGGAACCACATTTCAGTTGCTTCAAGACTCTTCTTCATATTTGGGGAGATATTCATTTTTTTGTGAGGTGGACATACCTACTAACACATTTTAATTTATTTCAAATTGTTTAATTGTTTAAGTAAATGGGTTTACTGCCTCACTTCTATCATATATTTGTGTTAAGCGCTATACGTGATACACGCTTTGGGTGATCATGTCTCGAAAAAGACGCATTTCAGAAGCTAACCAGTGTACTGAAGGACAGGAAGATCTCATTAGAAACAAAAAAAATAGTGCTGGATTGCTATGTGATATCTGTCCTTCTGTATGGAAGTAAATGCTGGACGATCTCATCAAAGATGAAGGAGAGGCTTGAGGCAGCAGAAATGTGGTTTTACAGAAGTATAGATAGATAGATAGATAGATAGATAGATAGATAGATAGATAGATAGATAGTGAAGAGTGCTGGATTGCTATATGATAGCTGTTCTTCTGTATGGATGTGAATGCTGGACGAACTCATCAAAGATGAAGGAAAGGCTTGAGGCGGCAGAAATGTAGTTTTACCGTAGGATAGATAGATAGATAGATAGATAGATAGATAGTGAAGAGTGCTGGATTGCTATATGATAGCTGTTATTCTGTATGGAAGTGAATGCTGGACGATCTCATCAAAGATAAAGGAGAGGCTTGAGGTAGCACCTGTGCAAAAATGAGGTGTTGGGAAGGATTCAAACGAAAACAAAACTGATACTAAATGTCAGGAAGCGACAAATGAGGTTCCTGGGACTCATAATGAGAAAGGAGGGTATGGAGAACAATACTCACAGGTCGGATAGATGGAAACGGAGACAGTGCGAGACGTACTTCTTAGGTCTGAGCAAATGGTTGACGGAGCGAAGTTTAGAACGGTTCCTTATCAAACATAATAGACATTAATTGTCTCTTATATTTAACAGTATATGTTTAGAAAATTATCTGCTGCCTCGATACACTATATATATATATATATATATATATATATATATATATATATATATATATACAAGGTTACTCTGCCGTGAAAAATGAGCGCAACATATTTCAGAGGATTATTAGCTGTTTTAAAATGTAGCAAATTAGTTTTATTGGAAATATTGAACTTAATCTATTTGCTTGAAAGCTAAAATAAAGACTTGAAAGATTTTCCATTTTAAATAATGTATTTTAAACCCTAGATATCGTGTTTCTTTGGTGGTAACTACCATAAAATATGCTATTCATAAAACTAATGCAAAGCTTTACTAATTAAATTATAGCTCAATTTTATTGTATCTTTTATTTTATGATACAGAGCAGATTTTCTCTAACAGGAGGTCTTATTTACGATGATTTAAGTTCTCCGAGAAATTATCCTAGTAATTAATATTAGCATTAAGTACTATACAAAAGAATTCCTAGAAATACCAAGATTGAAAGGGGCGTAAGGCAAAGATGTGTCCTTTCACCGGATTTATTCAACTTATAGAGCGAGACTTCTGAGAACCCTAGAAGTTATGCCACGATTCGTCATCGGAAGCCACAATTTAAACAACCTAAGGTACGCAGATGATACAGTACTGATAGCAGACACAGAAAGGAAACTACAAGACCCCCTACAGAAGGTAGTCGAAGAGAGTGACAAGAAATGACTACAAATAAACTGCAAGAAAACCGAATGCATTGTCATCATCAAAAAGGGCAGCTCAAAATGCCAATTACAGGTGAAGGACTCTAAAGCAGGTTCAGAAATTTAGATACCTAGGAAGTGTTCTAACAGATGTCGGAAAGTGCGACATTGAGATCCGAAAACGAATTGGCATAGCGAAAGAAGCATTCTAGAAGTTGAGTAAAGTATTAAGAAACAGACAAATTTCAATAGTAACAAAGAGGAAAGTACTGGATTGTTATGTGGTATCGGTTCTTCAATATGGCAGTGAATGTTAGACAATATCTTCGAAGATGGAGCAGCTGAAATGTGGTTCTACAGAAGGATACTGCGGATATCATGGACATACAGCGTGATTGAAAAGTAATTCTCTATATTCAGAAATTATACTAAGATTGAAAGGGACGTAAGACAAGGATGCGTCGTTTCACCGGATCTATTCAACTTGTAAAGCGAGACTATTCTGAGAACCCTAGAAGTTATGCCAAGATTTTTCATCGTAGGCCACAATTTAAACAATATAAGGTACGCAGATGATACAGTGCTGATAGCAGACACAGAAAGGAAACTACAAGACCCCCTACAGAAGGTAGTCGAAGAGAGTGACAAGAAAGGACTACAAATAAACTGCAAGAAAACCGAATGCATGGTCATCAACAAAAAGAGCAGCCCAAACATGCCAAATACAGGTGAGGAACTCTAAAATCAAGCAGGTACAGAAATTTAAATACCTAGGAAGTGTTCTAACAGAAGACGAAAAGTGAGACACTGAGATCCGAAGGCGATTTGGCATGGCGAAAGAAGCATTCCAGAACTTGAGTAAAGTATTAAGAAACAGAATTGGAGTAGATAGACTAAACTATCGCCCGGTTTGACACTCCATCCACGTCTACTGAACAGGTGTAGAGGCTCATCCTTTGTTCCCTGTTTAGGATGTAGTTTCCGGCTTTCTCTTTTCCAATCTTTTCACTCTTACGTAGCGCCCTGCACATCAGTGTCGTTACCGCCTTGCTCGGGGTGATACGATTAAAAAAAAAAAAGAAAAGGACAATTTCGCTAGAAACAAAGAGGAGGGGACTAGATTGCTATGTGATGTCAGTTCTTCAATATGGCAGTGAATGTTGGACAATATTTTCGAAGATAAAGGAAAAACTTGAAGCAGCTGAAATGTGATTCTACAGAAGGATGCTGCCGATATCATGGATCGAGCATGTGAGCAATGACGAGGTTTTGGAAAGGATGGAGACGAAATGGAAATTAATACTGAGCATCAGGAAAAGACAACTAAAGTTCCTGGGACATGCAATGAGGAAGGAGGGCTTGGAGAACCTGTTACTAATAAGGCCAGATAGAGGGGAAAAGAAACAGAGGAAAACAGCGGATAACATATTTGAAGGACCTGAGCAGGTGGATGCCGGAAAGAGGGTTGCATGGTGCAATAGGAGAAAGCGTGCTAAGAGCCACCAGGGACAGGAGGATGTGGAAAGCCATGATCACCTACGTCCTGAAAGGATAGGGCACATAGAAGAAAGAATTGCGAGACAAACTAACAGATGATTGAAAAATATTTTTATAAAGATCTAAAAAAAGAATCATTTACAAAACAATGTCGTTCATTTGTAAATAATTCTTTAAAAATCATTATGATCCAATAATAATATGTTTAATATGCAAGATTTTCCAATTTAATATACTGTTAACCGATAAAAAACAAATACTCAAATTTCACATCCAAATTTATAGTCTCACAAACAAGGTCTTTTAACTAAAATTTCGAAGGTTCGAAAAAGAAAATATTTCGGTGGACCTGAAGCAGACTACCACCACGTTTAAGTTCGTTGTTTTTTTTTTTTTGTTTTTTTTTATTTTTTTACTTTTTTCAGCGCAGTCCTATCGATTGTTACTTAAACTCTCCGATTATCAAACATTTTTTTGAAAAATTACAATATTTAAACCAATTTGTCGGGGGGTCATTTTCTCATACAACGTTAAAGTAAACCGGTCTTCCATTTTCAAACTACTCGCGTAGGGGGTCGCTTTGTTTATGTTAATTTCGTTGTTTTTCTTTCTTTTTTTTTTTTTTTTTTTTACTTTTTTCAGAGCAGTTCTGCCGATTTTTACTTAAACTTTCCGATCATCAAAAACAAATTTTGAAAAATACAAATATTTAAACAAATTTGTGGCGGGGGTCAGTTTCTCATACAACGTTTAAGTAAATCGATCCTCTATTTTCAACCCACTATAAGGTTGTATGATAAACTGGTCCCCACCTCATAAAATTGTTTAAATATTGAAAAAAGTCCAAAAAATTTGATAATGAACAAATTTACAGGTGGCGGTAATGTCGTCTCGGCGACTGATTGCAAAATGGAGGCTCGATTTACTATAACGTTTTATAAGAAACTGATCCCCCCTCAACAGAAAAGGTTTAAGTATTGAAATTTCTCAAAGTTTTTTTGTCAATCGTAAAGCTAAGAGGGTAATCGATAGGACTGCACTGAAAAAATTTAAAAAAAAACATGAGAAACAATGAAATTATACGTGGTGGTAGTCTGTTTCAGGGCCACTAAGATTTCCATAAAAAATCGGGTCCTTACGTATTATCGGGAGGACCTTTGATTTTTACTTTTTCTTTTTTTTCCCCGCTTATAACACCAAGGAACTGGAAAAATCAGGCTTTCATCACCTCAACGTCAACCACAAGTACAACTTTGTGGATTCGAACACCGGGGCTCATACGCAGACAGTGGAACGCCTATGGGGATCGACAAAGTGGCGAAACAAGAAGCACTGTGGCACTGCACGTCACCATTTGGAGTCGTATTTGGCCGAATTCATGTGGCGGAAGCATGTTGCCTGTACTGATGTCTTTGAGTCACTTTTGGAAGCAATTGCGACGTTCTGGCCTCCGGAATTACAAATGTAATGTTATTTTATTGTTTTAACCGTTTCAATAAATAATTTACTTTAATTTTTGAGTCGTTTTTTTAAAGGTCCTCCCGATAATACGTAAGCACCAAAAATCGTTTTGAATGTCTTCTTATTCATAATATTACGATTGTGACAAGAAAACATTGCTTTCATTAAGTGTTTTGGCATTTTTTCATCATATCTACTCATTTTTTACCGAAACTTTAGAGGTGCCAACTCAATGTTTTCCAATAATGTGTTGCGTTTAATTTTTTTTAATCTTTAATTTTTATATCCCGAGACTTCTTAGAGTCGAAGGGGCACCGAATGCACTGCAGCAGCAACAGTAGTGGTGTTTCTTTGGGTATGACAACCTGACGGAGCCCGGTTGCCACCCAAGTGTATACTCTACTGAGAAGAGATGAATTCATACCTTTCCCAAGAGTAGCACGTAAGTAGATGTAATGTAAGTATCGCCACTCATTTTCGATAAGTAATGTTTAAATTAAATTAAAAAAAAAGTTTTCTTGAAACTTTTATTTTAGTTTTAATTGAAATCTTAATGATTAAATTTATTATTTCCAGTAAGCAAACTACTCTGGTGCACTTCAAACTAAAATTATACTGATTAAACTCTAAAATTTTGAGATTATTTTTAATCTTTCAATTTAACTGCCATTTTTGAGCGATTGACATATTTGTAAACAAAAGTTATTCCTCGGTTTTAAAATTCTTGCAAAAATAAAATATATATCTATAACACATTATTTTTGGAAAATTAGCAAATTTAATTTTAAATTAATCTGATTTACAGTAGTATTACTTACTTATAGCAGAAAATCTAGAATAAAACTTTCTTATACACAGAGCTGAACTTTGTTTAACCTTACCACCGTAGTTGAAATATATTAACAGATTGATAGACGAGATAAGGTAAGTGTATGGCGATCACAAGTGACATACTTATACATTTTTTCCTGTAAGGGGAAGAAACCCTGAAACCCATGACCTTTTAATGTACACATAAAAATTAACATACAAAAAATCTTCAAATGCACAAAAATAAAAAATATTTTTCAATTACAATGGCACAATAATTTTATTAAACTTTTTAATTTTGATTAGTAAATGTAATCTTCACATAATAAGTTTATAAACTAAACACAGCAAATCTTTGAAGATTTGAAAAATGTTTTTGAAACTTTATAAATTATTATAATTAAAAAAATTAAAACTATTTTCTTTTAAAATTTCATTATTATTCTAATTTTTTCTGCAAACATGAATATATATTATTTATTAACGCAATTAAAAGCTCAACAAATTAAATAATGTCAAATTTTTATTGCATTTTATTTTACTATTGGGAGCAGAATTTAGGAAATAAAGGCAAAATATTTTTTAAAATAGGTGATTTACATTCCCCAATGAGTCCTTCGTTTAACAAATAAACCAATTTTTCCAACAAAATTTAATTTCTTAAAATTTCATGAATTTACGTGGAGGTTGGATAACAGATGTAAAAAAATATTTTTATCAAGATTGTTAAAAAATAAAAATTTCAGAAATAATTACATTTATTTTTGAATTTTTAGCTTTGTTGAAAATAGAAATTAATTTTCTGTTTGTAATGAGGTAGGTGGGAAAAATCTTTTAAAATGATCTGAGAGAGAGACAAGACCTTTTCTTTTTTCTTTTCTTTTCTAATACCAAATAAATGCTTAAAATAAAATTTTACCTTGTTGCTTGTGCATTAAGGATTTGAAACCCTGTAATTTAAAGTAAGCCATTATATGTCACACAAATAAACTAGGATTTGATTGTCTTCATTTATCCATCTATAAAATTGGAGTAGATAGATCTATCTATCGTCCGGTTCACACTCCACCCACGTCTATTGAACAGGTTAAGAGGCTCATCTCTTGTTCCCTGTTTAGGATGTGGTTTCCGGCTTTCTCTTTTCCAATCTTTTCACTATTACGTATCCCCCTGCACATCAGTGGCATTACCGCCTTGCTCGGGGTGATACGATTAAAAAAAAAAAAAGTTCTGAAAGTTTCATTAAAATCCAACTATTATTTGATTTTTGCAAGAATTTCCAAATTAATGGGTTTCACAGAAAAAAAAATAGTTACGTAATATTACGTTTTCCATTGTAAAGACTCGTAACTAAATTCAAAACAAGATTTTACCAAAATTTCAAACGTGTTAGAAGGGATTAAAAAGTTTTTTTTAAATAATTAAAAAGTTTTTTTTAAATAATTAAAAAATTTTTTTAAAAAATTAAAAATACTTTGGTCTTTCCTGTTAATAATAACATAAGCATTTTGATGGGAAATGTGTGTTTTTATTAAGTTTGGGGCTGTTTTTATTGATGGTATGCTGTGTTTTCAGCGATTTAGTGGAGGTACCTCTTCAACTGGAAATAGAACTCGACTATCCGATTCCTCCAACCTAGCCGTCATCCATTACTCCACGGTACCCCCATCAAGATGTCGGATATGGTAATCGAAAGTGTAGATAAACTATTTATGTTGTCATTGTTGTATTATTTTTTTTTCTTTTTGCTCGAACATAACAATGACCACATGAACTTTTGGGGCTTACGGCCATATCACGTTGAATACACCGGTTCTCGCTCGATCACCGAAGTTAAACAACGTTGAGCTTGGTTAGTATTTAGATGGGTGACCGCTTGGGAAAACCAAGTGCTGTAAGCGTTTAGTGCCGGATGTGCGTTGTGGTGCAGTGGATATCGTCTCTGACAAGAGAAATCGGTGAGCCGAGTTCGAATTCCAGTTGAATACCCTGCATTCACTTAAGCACTGGTACCCTTGGGAAAGGTATTAATCCGTCCCTTCCGTCCAGTTATGGGTTAAATAACAAGGTAGGACTTGGAGACCCTGCCCTTAAAAACAAATCCCAATGAATCTTGATAAAAGAAAGAAGTATTATTACTAGACACAAAACATATAAAGACGACAATAAATTTTTGAAAAAAAATACGGTTTTACCAGCAATAAATAAATAAAATTTAGTTGGCAATAAATGACCCACCGAGGTTGATATGCCATAAAACAAAAACAACCAACCAACATGAAATTTGTTGAACATTTTATCTACAATTTCGATCAAAATACTCAACACTTTATTCGAAAACTGAAAAAAAAAAACAATGCGATAAAGTATTAAAGAGATAAACGTTGCTGGTTCTTTTTTAAGAAAACTTCTTTTGGGTGAATATTGAAGAGAAAAGTGCCTCCCGAAAACAAATGAAGTCTCTGGCACCCAGTATAAAGGAAGAATTTGGAGAAAAAACAAAGCAATGACCTTAAAATTACATCCCTTAGCTCGGTCAGAATACTATATAGACTACCTCATATACTGTATCCACAGTTCAAGGGTCAACCGTCCAATAATGGTGACGAGCCCCTTGAGATAATCTTCACGTGTTCAAAACAATTTTCTTTATATGTACCCCCCAACCCGCAAAAAAAAGAAAAAGAAAAAAATAAGTCAAACTTCATTTTATTTTTCGTTAAGAAAAGACTCAGTCGTTTTTCGAAGATTCCGTTTATTAACCGTTTTTTTTTTCATGTTCTTTTTATTTTTGTTTTATCTGAATAATAATGATAACAAAAACTGTATATTACTGCGACTGTAATATACAATTATTATTATTATTATTATTATTATTATTCCTTTAGCGAATTTAATCGGCCTCCTGTACCTATATATATATATATATATATATATATATATATATATATAGCGTGGGTGTGGTGGGTCGATATTGTGCGCGCCTCTTGATAACTCTTCTTCTTCAACTTTACATGGCGCCTGGGATCATGTTTGGCAAACGCCAAAATGAGGTCATGACCAATCTCGACCAAGAACCCCAACCTACCCTCGATGTTCTTTAATTTTAATATTTCCGGGACTTCTTTCTCAACGTGTGGCAAATACATGTCTACGTGGGCCCCTTCTTTAATAATGGCTTTCTATTTAACTCATGAGGATGATGTTGATTTTCTTTCTTTTCTTTGTTTTAAGTTAAAGACGGGCATTTATTGGAATTTGTAGCCGGAACATCGTATTTCCTCAAATCCATTTTTTCAACTTCATCTTCTTATCAGTCAGTTAAGTGCCATACGTGAAACAAGCCTGGGGCAATCATGTCTTGAAAGAGACATGACTGACTGGGCAGAAGATTATACCGCAGTAGGTTGCCATTGCTTTCTGCGGTAGACTGGTTGCCGACCAAGGCTATAGAACGCAATCTGTCCTGCTATTTAACCCATGACTGGAAGGAAGAGACAGATTAATACCTTTCCCAAGGGTATTTGCGCGTAAGTGAAGACAAGGGATTCAACTGGAATTCGAACTCGGCTCCCCGGTTTCTCGTTCCGAGCTGATATCCACTGTACCACAACGCACATCCCATCTTCTTATAAGTTTCGATAAATGTTCGTTTTTATTGTTTTTTGTTCTAGAGCGTATCTAACTCCCCTAACGTATTATTATTATTATTATTATTATTATGTCATTTTTCAATATAATTCTATTTCTGCTATGGTCGCACTACCTACCAAGTTTGCAGGAAGATATAAGGCAGGTCGTGGTGTGTTGTTATGGCTCCATTTCATGCTTTTTCATATCTCCCCTAATATCCCTAGCGTTACATAGACAAAGTTCTCCTTTGCGTGTGGGCTGTACTTAACAAGACAATTTTTTGTATATCTCTTAAGCTGGGGTTTCCAGGGATTCTTTCAATGTGTTGTTTTGTTCCATTTTTTATCATTCCAAGTGCACCTACTATCATTGGCACAACTCTTGTTTTCAATTTCCACATTTTTTCGATTTCAATTTCCAGGTCTTTATATTTTGACAGTTTTTCAAATTCCTTATTTGCTATGTTACAATCCTCTGGACAAGCCATATCAATTAATAGGCAAGTTTTTTCTTTCTGGTTTTTAACAATAATGTCCGGCCTATTTGCTTCAATTTTTCTGTCTGTGTAGATGGTGTAATCCCATAGAATGGTTACATCTTCTATTTCTGTAACCGGTGCTGGGTGATGTTCATACCAGTGTTTGTTTACAGATTTTCCATAATGTTTGCACATTGCCCAATGTAAATATTGCCCAACTCTATCGTGGCGATTTTTATATTCGTTTGGGGCAAGCACAGAACAGCCTGAGATTAGGTGGTCTATTGTTTTTTGGTGCTTATCACAAAACCTGCATTTTGGATCCATATTATTATGTAAAATATATGCCTGAAAGTTTCTAGTGAAAAGATTTTGGTCTTGTGCTGCAAGAATAAAGCCTTCAGTTTCAGACTTTAATCCAGATGCACGTAACCATCGATGAGTATTAACTTTGTCAACAGTGGATTTATTGGCACGTACTGGATATTGGCCATGCAGAGGTTTGTCTTGCCAGCGCTGTTTCATCTTTTCAAGAGCTTTATCTTTGGCTTTCATTTTCATATTTTTTGCCGCAATAGTTGGTTCTTGGCTTCTGTTTTGCTTTTCTACAGAATCTACTAACTGTAAATCTTGTTTGTATTTACTGCCTTCTTTTATTATTGAATATTTTTTCTTTCTTTCTTCATGTTGCCTTACTAATTGTATCATCCAATCCTTTGTTGTTTCTATGTATGTTAGTAAGCCAATAGTTGTTGTCTTGTATGACAATTCCAGCTGAATAAGACCTCTTCCACCTTCTTTACGGGGTATGTATAGACGGTCTACATCAGCCTTTGAATGATGCATCTTATGCTTAGAAAGAAGCTTTCTTGTTTTAGAATCCATTCACCTGATGTCGTTTAGAGTCCAGTTTAAGATGTTGAAGCTATATTGGACAACTGGGATTGCAAGGCTATTAATGGCCATAACTCTGTTCTGAGAATTCAATTCAGTTTTTAATATCATTCGTAGCCTTCTATAGTACTCTTTACGCACTATTTCTTTCATTTTTTTATGGTGAATGTTTTCACTCTCATTTACACCTAGGTATTTATAAGCTTCTTCTGGTTTCAATTCTTTTATTGTTACAGCAGGGTCTAAGCTAAATGAGGATGTTTCTTGTATCGATTCACGTGAAACTGTAGCTTTAGCACATTTATTCAAATTGAATTTCATTCCAATGTTTTCGCTGAAGCATTTTACAGTTTGCAGAAGACCTTCCAGCTCATTATTATTCTTAGCATATAACTTTAAGTCATCCATGTAAAATAGATGGCTTATTTTCTTTTGGCCTATTTTATAACCACATTCTGTCTTATTAAGTTGACTGGTTAGTGCCATTAATGATATGCAGAATAGTAAGGGAGATAAAGAATCACCTTGAAATATACCTCTTTTGATGTTTATTTCATCAGACTTATAGGTTCCATTTATATGATTGAGGTAAAGGGTTGTTTTACATATAGACAGGCACTGTTTGATGAAATTGATGATGACGGGCGATAGCTTGTATATATTTAAAGATAGTGTGCCACATTCCTGGATTTTAAAATCCAGGAATGTAGCACACTATCGAATGCCTTTCGATAATCTATCCAGGCAGTACTAAGATTTTTCTTTGTACTGTAGCAGTTTTCCAGGATCATTTTGTTAATTAGCAATTGGTCTTTACATCCATAACAGCCACGTTTGCACCCTTTTTGTTCAAGCGGTATCATGTCATTTCTTTCTAAGAATAAATATGTCTGTTTTGTTAAAATAGATGTTAATAGTTTATATATTGTCGGAAGACATGTAATTGGTCTGTAGTTTTTCGGGTTGTTTGTGTCACCATTCTTGGGTAGAAGAAATGTAATTCCTTTGGTCATCCATACAGGAATTTTAGTGGGATCGTCAACCATTTCTTGAAGTTCTTTGGCTAGTTTTTTATGTGCTGCATTTAAATAATATAGCCAAAAGTTAGGAATTTTATCTATACCTGGGAATTTCCAATTGTGTGCTTTTTTTAGTGCAAATTTAACATCCTCTTCTGTAATTCCAGCCCATGTCTGTTCTGGTTTATTTTTCATTCGTTCTATCTCTTGTGCAATCCAATCTACTTCCTTGCTATGTTCTTTAGGGCAAGCCCATATCTTTTCCCAGAACTGTGTGACTTCTTCCATTCTGGGGGAAGGGGACTGTCACTTCAATTCTTTTTTTAGCTATTTCCCTGTAAAATCTCTTTGTATCGGTTTGAAAAAAAATTATTATTATTATTATTATTATTATTATTATTATTATTATTATTATTTTCAATTTCTGCTGTGGTCACACTACCTACCAAGTCTACGATAAGACCTAAAGCAGTTAGTGGTGTGTTATGACTGGATTTCATAACTTAACTAGCGTTGTAACCCGTAATTCCCCTGCTTAAGATATATATATATATATAACACGTAATTGCCTTTTTGAAGATTACCTTGTAGTATTGCATGTGAAAAACAAAACAAAAAAATGTAGTCGTAAGTTTAAACTAACTGAAAATCAAAGAGAATAGAAAGGGAAAATATATTTTTGCATTGTTTATTCGAAAGTGGTTCAGAAGCTTTGCGTTTTTTCGGCCGGTGGAAGTGAAAAATAGCAGTAGTCAAAACAAGACTGTCAAAACGTTTGATGGGGTTAGGGTAAGATCAGATCCTTATTTCCTAAATTTGCTGGGAAAGGATTTGAAAATTTAAAAATCTAAAAAAAAAATTATGTAATTGGGAAGAAGAAGAAAAGAAATTGCGCCAGAAGAAATATTGTTACCCAATTAGTTAAACCAAGGGAATGATATAACCCCACCTCGAAATGCAGAGGCGGACGTAATCTCATTGGTTAAAGATTTGATTTGGAAAGACACCCGAGGTCGATCACGCACCTCCCAAGAGGATTTGGGACTAGCATAAAAATCGAGACCCCGGGCAGCTAAATCAGTTCAGTTGCAGTCGAAGTCCAGTCGGTTCTCGGCTCAGAGTTGTAAGGACTGAAGGAGGGGTGTTCCCAACCAAGAGTCATGCCGTTTGTGTGCCAGCCGTAGAGACAGTGACGGTCGCCTCCCATGGAGCTCCTGATTAAAACATGTACAAAGAGCCAAGTTCAGATGCCGTTGGAGTTGCACTTGGGACCAGTCGAAATGTAACGACTGAGGGAGTGAAATTCCCAACTGGGAGCCACGACTAAATAGATTGATCGCTCCTCATAGACCTCCTGGTTGAAGATGTAAAGAAACGTAGAAAAGCCTGCCGCTAACCGACTTAAAAAAATTAAAGTCGAATAATGCTTCTCCTGGCTGAAGCTGTAAAGAAATACAAAGAGCCGAGAAAGAGTTAAACTAGTAGCTGAAGGAGTTGTTGTTGTCGAGCAAAAAGGACAAGACGAATTTACGGCCGCCGCAGCCCAGCACCCAATTTCGGCCATTTTTGTAAAGCTTCGTTAAAGAACCTTGAAAAGACTTTTTAAAAATTTGAAAAATTGAAAGCTCTGATTATTCTTAAACGAAAACTTTCGCTCTGTTGTGAAAATTGAATTCGACAACTGTATATTCTGCTTCTGTTGCTAATTTATATATATATATATATATATATATATAAAGACTTGTTAAAGATACAGATAGCAAGATTTCGGCGTGCTTTCCTTGGATCAGAATTTACAGTGTGGGCAAGGAGGAGCGCCGTTATAATAGACGACTTGAAGACCAGCTACTGTGTCGAGGCCATCAGACGACTAGCGACCCGAGGGCGGCGTCACATATGGACAAAGTCATTCTTAGTGTGTGGTCTGTAATAATAATAATATTTGTTATTATTATTATTATTATTATTATTGTTGTTGTTGTTGTTATTGTTCTTGTTATTATTGTTATTATTAACAGCTAAAAGAAGGATGCAATTTAAGAAAAAAAATGTGTTTGTGAATGTTAAACAATATTTGAATAGAATGTCTTTTTCAAGTTATATAGTTTTTTTTTAAATTTTAGGCGTAGAAATATATATAAATTTGCCAAAAAATTACATGCCTTGTCACTATGAGTCAGCGTTGCTTGTTTCGTAATGAAAATATGGTTGTACTGGTAAAGCACTTGAATGAAACGACGGCGTGAAGGCATCTAAATAAAACGTACTTAATATGATGATAATCTTGTGCTTCATAAAAATTTCCTTTAGTTGATTAGTTACTTATATTAATTGCTAATATTATTTTCAGAATATGCACCTTTTTAAAAATTTACTGACATGTCGACCCTTAAAAGGCATAAGCAAATCAATAACTCCGGGGAAATGAAGAGAATAACAAAAAACTTTCATAAAATTGATAGTAGAATTCATTGCATTCACTTACGCACAATTACCCTTGGGAAATATATGAATCCGTCGCTTCTAACTCTAGCTATAGGTTAAATAGCAGGAGAGATTGGATTCTATAGCCTTGGTTGGCAACTAATCTACCGCAGAAAATACCACGGGAAAATCTTCTGCCCTGTCAATCATGTCTTTTTCGAGACATGATCTCCCAAGCGTGTATCACGTATGGCATTTAATTAACTGACGAAATATAATCGTTGGAAACAAAGTTTCTATTTCGCATAAAGTGGGGGTTTGGTTTTCTATTGCTATGAAGTAAGAAACTGATCTCCCATTAATTACTTGATAGACTAAAGTATCGCCCGGTTCACACTCCACCCACGTCTATTGAACAAGTGAAGAAGCTCATCATTTATTCTCTGTTTAGGATGTGGTTTCCGGCTTTCTCTTATCCAATCTTTTTACTCTTACGTAGCCCCCTGCGCATCAGTGGCGTTGCCGCCTTGCTTAGGGTGATATGATTAAAAAAACAAAAGAACTGATTCATATGGATAAAAGGATTGAATAGCAAAACTTTCTATAGCCTTGGTTGGCAACCAGTCTATCGCAGAAAATAATGGGTACTTGCTGGAGAAAAATCTTCTGTTCTGTCAGTCATGTCTCTTTCGAGACATGATCGCCCAAGTGTGTATCACGTATGGCACTTAACTGATTGATACCAACCATCGACTCTAATCTGTCTCTATCGAACAATGGGTTTTTGTTTCAGAAATTTAATTCCACTTTTATTTACACACTTTTGAGTTTGGATTTCATCCCGTAAGACACTTAAGTAACTGACTGAACAAGTTAATATTGTTTTTCGTATTGCGTTTTTGCAATATGCGTTGTGAAGCATTGGATATCGGTTCAGAACGAGAAATTGGGGGGGTCGAGTTCGAATTCCAGCCGAATTCCTTGCATTCACTTACGCGCAAATACCCTTGGGAAAGGTATTAATCCGTCTCTTCCTTCCAGTTATGGATTAAATAACAGGACAGGTTGGGTTCTATAGCCTTGGTCGGCAACCAATCTACTGCAAAAAGCAATGGCAACCTACTGCGGGATAATCTTCTGCCCAGTCAGTCATGTCTCTTTTGAGACATGATCGCCCAAGCGTGTATCACCTATGGCACTTAACTGACTGATTGTGTATTTAATTCAAGATGAAATATAAAAAAAAATATAAATGTTGCATTTAGCTAGATAATGTAACACAGAAGATGACTTCTTTAATCATTTCATGTTACACAAAGCAAGGTAATAAAGCCACTAAGCCGCAAGCGGTTTGAAGAGAATGGAAGACTTTAATGAGGAGAAAGGACAATAAAAGAATGGAATTAAGGAGAGAGAAACTGGCAATAATGTCAATAGGAAGTCATGTGTTATTGTGAGTAAAAGTGTATGGTGAGACGAAAAGACAATAAAAAACAGGTTCCAGGAAGACAGAAGATGGCGATAATGCCACTGGAGAGTAGGGTTTTACTGCTCCCGAAAGAGAATGAGAATACTTTAGTGAGGAGAAAAGACAATAAAAACAGGTTTCAGAAAGACAGCAGATGGCAATAATGCCACTAAGATGCAATCAGTAACTAGTAAAGAGAAAGACAATAAAGGGACAGATTTCCCAAAAACAGAAGACGGGAATTGACATTGAATTTAAATTTCTAAAAAAAAGGCTGGCAAGGAAGCAAGAAACTGGAAGAGATTTTTTACAGGCGAGAAAAGGAACTATTGAAATAGAACTTCAGGTTGCATCTAGATATTATTTTAATCCATTTCACCCCACGCAAGACAGTAAAGCTACTAAGACACAAGTGTAGAGAATAATTAGAAAACAGAAATTTTAGTAAAGAACAAGGATACCCAGGTGGAAAGTAGAAAACGATTGGTGTTGCATTTAAAATTTTTGAAGATGAAAGTTGGCTGGAATGCATGGAGTCGGAAGGGAGTACCGCAAGTAAGAAATGTTTAAATTCATAAAGTCTAGTTACCATAGCGATAAGTTCATTTTAATAATTATCAGGATAGGCACGGGAAAGTTACATTTCGAGGGTGGAAAAGTGACTGAAGCCGAGCCTCCAGGTTAGGACTAACAATATTGCAGATTCTTCTTTGAATTTTATCAGTAACCTCTAAATATATAGCATGAGCTCCATACCAAATATGGCAGCATTATTCAATGCATTGACGATTGATAAACTTATAAATATGTAAGATAGATTCAGGAAGAAAAATTGTCACGCAAGACACAGTGAAACAACTTTAGTTTAGTTTAGTTCTTTGTTTTACCATCATATCTACCCTATTGGGTCATTTAATGCTGAATAATTTGTTTGGTTTTTGTTTACTACTTGTTGAACTTTTGTGAGTATTGCTGTCGAGATATAAGTAGAGGTGTTGTAATTTAATTGTGTGATGGTTATATGCTATCTTCTTTTGCAACTATATTTTGTTATATAAATTGGTTGCTTTTCAAAAATTTGAAAAATAGATTGATATGAAGACACTGAGATAGATAGATAGATAGATAGATAGATAGATAGATAGATAGATAGATAGATAGATGTTTGTTTTACCAGCGTATCTACACTTTTGGGTCATTTAATGCTGAATAATTTGTTTGGTTTTTGTTTACTGCTTGTTGAACTTTTGTGAGTATTGCTGTCGAGATATAAGTAGAGGTGTTATAATTTAATTGTGTGATGGTTATATGCTATCTTCTTTTGCAACTATATTTTGTTATATAATTTTGTTGCTTTCAGAAATTCTGAAATGTCATTAAGTTCAGCTTTGTAACTTTCTTGACAGCAGACCTAGCAACGATTTCGATAGTCTCCATTTTTTGTCAGCTGAGAATGTTAGCCTGAGAAGGTGCTACGCGTCCCCCTCGGGGAGGTTGGTAACAACCGCGCTGATGGAATGCAGGAAGGAGTCTTTCAGTTGTTCATTTTTAGACATTTCTTTTTTGTCGAGAGTAACTCCTTCATTTTCTAATGAACTAACGATAAGATTTTGTTCGAGACAAAGAAAGAAGTACTGGAATGTCATGTGATATTTGTCTTCCTAGATGACAGCGAATGCTGGACAATCTTCGCAATGACGAAGGAGAGACTCGAAGCAACAGAAATGTGGTTCTAAAGAAGGATGCTGAGGATACCATGAACCGAACAAGTGAGAAACGATGAAGTTTTAAAGAGAATGCAAGAGAGAGGGGGTCACCATGAAAAGACAACTGAGGTTTTAGGGACAAGTATTTAGGAAAGACGGCTTGGAGAACCTGATACTCACTGGACGGATAGAGGGGAAAGAGAGACAGGGGAAAGCATCGGGGGGTCTACTTGAGGGATTGAGCAGGTGGATGGCGGAGCGGGGTTTGGGAGAGATATCAAGAGGGACAATATTATGAGCGACACAAGATAGGAGCAAGTGGAGGTCCATGATCATCTACATCCCGAAAAGAACACGGCGTATAAAGAAAAAGTAATCACTATTATTTCAATAAAGGTCCGTTTCTTCCTTCCAGTTATGGGTTAAATAACAGGACAGATTGGGTTCTTTAGCCTTGGTCGGCAACCAGTCTACCGCAGAAAGCAATGGCAACCTACTGCGGGATAATCTTCTGCCCAGTCAGTCATGTCTCTTTCGAGACATGATCGCCCAAGCGTGTTTCACGTATGGCACATAAATGACTGATTGCGTATTTAATTCAAGATGAAATATAAAAAAAAAATGTTGCATTTAGCTAGATAATGTAACACACGTATGGCACTTAACTGACTGAATATAATTGTTGGAAACATGATTAATGCTTCTACTGGACATAAAGTGGGGGATCAATTTAATACTTCATAATAATATGAAACTGATCCCCCACTAATTACTACTTAATAATATAATACATCTCTCCCCACTGTAGCTACGAGTCAAATAATAGGACAGATTGGGTTCTATAGCCTTGGTCGGCAACCAGTCTACCGCAGAAAGCAATGGCAACCTACTGCGGGATAATCTTCTGCCCAGTCAGTCATGTCTCTGTCGAGACATGATCGCCCAGGTGTGTTTCACGCATGGCACTTAACTGACTGACTGAATATAATAATTGAAAATATGATTAAGGCTTCTTCTGGTCATAAAGTGGGGGATCAGTTTTATATTGCCCTGAAGTAATAAAACGATCCCCCACTAATTACTACTTAATAATATAATACATCTCTCCCCACTGTAGCTACGAGTCAAATAATAGGACAGATTGGGTTCTATAGCCTTGGTCGGCAACCAGTCTACCGCAGAAAGCAATGGCAACCTACTGCGGGATAATCTTCTGCCCAGTCAGTCATGTCTCTGTCGAGACATGATCGCCCAAGTGTGTTTCACGCATGGCACTTAACTGACTGACTGAATATAATAATTGAAAATATGATTAAGGCTTCTTCTGGTCATAAAGTGGGGGATCAGTTTTATATTGCCATGAAGTAATAAAACGATCCCCCACTAATTACTACTTAATAATATAATACATCTCTCCCCACTGTAGCTATGAGTCAAATAACAGGACAGATTGGGTTCTATAGCCTTGGTCGGCAACCAGTCTAACTCAGAAAACAATGGCAACATACTTCTGCCCAGTCAGTGATGTCTCTTTCGAGACATGATCGCCCAAGCGTGTATCACGTATGGCACTTAACTGACTGACTGACTGACAGCTCTCCTGTCTGTGTGGGCCACCACTATGACTATTTGGATTGTTCTTTTATATTTAATTCTGATGTAATTAATGCGAGGTATAAAAGACAACTTTTTGTCAAAGACTGACCTCCTCCATTCCCTCCCTATCTCTCCCAAACCCCGCACCGCCATCCACCTGCTCAAGCCCTCAAGTAGGTCTCCCGATTCTTCTCCCTGTCTCTTTTTCTACTTTATCCGTGCCGTGAGTATCAGGTTCTCCATACTATCTCTCTCTCTCTCAAGTTTGAATGCAACATCAATTACCATTTTCTATCTCCTTGAATCACGTTCATCTCTTATTCTTTCTTCGACATCCCTTGTACCTTGTTTTGTCTCGCACTGTAACACCCTGCAGTTGATGTGGTGGTGCAGTGGATTGACTCGAAACGAGAAATCGGAGAGCTGAGTTCGAATTCCAGTTGAATTCATTGCATTCGCTTCCGCGCAATTACCTTTGGGAAAGATATTAATCCGTCTCTTCTCCCACCAACTATGGGTTAAAATGCAGCTTAGATTGGCAGCCAGTCTACCAGAAAAAGAAATGGCAACTTACTGGTCCAAACATGTATCATGTATGGCACTTATTAAGACAGATTGAGCCCCCTGCGCACCAGTGCCTTGCTTGGGGTGAAATGCTTTTAAATAATAATAATTTTTATTTTATAATCATATCGCCCCAAGCAAAGTAGTCTACTGCCACTGGTGCGCAGGGAGTTACATTGGAGGAAAGTTATGAGAAAGAGTGACAGGTTATAGGGAATGTCAGGAAATGGGTAAGAGAAAGATGAGAATACTGATGAGAGTGGAGTAAACGGAGAAAGGAGCATGAGAGAAGGATGATTGTGGCCATAAAGTGAGGGATCAGTTTATATATTGATTGTCATGTAGAATCGATACCCCACTTTATATCCACATTATTATAGTATAGAAATTGTTTTTTATCATATCGCCCCAAGCAAGGCATTTTACTGCCACTGGTGCGCAGGGAGTTACATTGGAGGAAAGTTATGAGAAATAGTGACAGGTTATAGGGGGTGTCAGGAAATGGGTAAGAGAAAGATGAGAATACTGATGAAAGTGGAGTGGATGGAGAAGTGAGCATGAGAGACAGGATGCAAGTTAGCAAGATAAGAGATGATTATTGACTTTACACTTAAACTCCTGGAGATTGTAGTTGCCGGGAAAGTAAATAAACGGAAGGGGCTCCCACATGCGGGAAGTGCGAAAAAAAGAAGCTATTGGAGTAGAATTTGCGTTTTTATTTTGTTGTTTTCACAGTAAAGGGTGGGACCTGGTTGCTAATCTTGTGGCTCGAGTAAATTCATGCTTAGGGGAAACCAGAGAGCTAAGTTCATCAGAGCAAAAGCCGTGAAAGTATTTGTAGAAGAGACACAGAGAAGCCATATTGCGCCGGTGAGAAAGTGACTGTATCTTGGTTATAGTCGATAGCAATGGTAAACGGGAGTAGGTTGTTAACTATTAAAACACACCGGGGCGCTGTAATCAAAAGGCCTGTTATCAGCATTAGAAAGTTGGGATGTTTTAAATACCACCCAACCACTTCAGCTCCGGCGTCAGGGCATCTGAACAGGTCTCTAGTAACGGTTGAGTCTGCAAAATAGTCAGGGTATGCCATCCACCACCCATAATCCGTCTCTATCTGACAATGGGTACTTGTTTTAGAAATTTAATCACTTTTTATTTACTCACTTGTAAGAAAAGTTAGGATGAGAATCCGACGAATTTAAAAAAAAATGATTTTAACATATTTCGTTGATGAAAATCTTCATCAGGAAAATGGTTTTTATTCCAACAAAACCTACTTAAAAGAAACAAAATGTTAATAATGTTCAGTGAACTACTATAGTGGTGACGTAAGTCAATCTATTTTCATAGTACTGCCTAAGACACCAGGTGTAAACAGATGTGAACTCCATCGAAAAATAATCCTAATGAGGCACTTAACAAAATTCATCATCCGAATTCTGATGAATAGGGCGTACAGCAGAATCAGATTGGAGATTGGACAAGAACAGTCTGGGTCCGTCGAAAATCCGAAATATGGAAAGCGGTAGTTATTCTCAGAATGTTATCAAAAAGAGCAAAACAAATGCAGACGGGAGTGTAACTGTGTCTAACAGATTATGCAAAGGCGTTCGAGAAAGTAGGCCAGAAAGATCAGTTACAGCTGATCACCAACCTAGATATTAGAATAATCAAGTGGCAGCAAACCCCTTGCATACATTTAATTGGAGTAGATAGATCTATCTATCGCCCGGTTCACACTCCACCCACGTCTATTGAACAGGTGAAGAGGCTCATCCCTTGTTTCCTGTTTAGGATGTGGTTTCCGGCTTTCTCTTTTCCAATCTTCTCACTTTGTTTTTGTTTTTGTTTTTTGTTTTCAACTGGAGTAGATAGATCTATCTATCGCCCGGTTCACACTCCACCCACGTATATTGAACAGGTTAAGCGGCTCATCCCTTGTTTCCTGTTTAGGATGTGGTTTGCGGTTTTCTCTTTTCCAATCTTCTCACTTTGTTTTTTTTGTTTTTTTTTCCAATTGGAGTAGATAGATCTATCGCCCGGTTCACACTCCACCCACATCTATTGAACAGGTTAAGCGGCTCATCCCATGTTTCCTGTTTAGGATGTGGTTTCCGGCTTTCTCTTTTCCGGTGTTCAATTGGAGTAGATAGAACTTACATAGCCCCCTGCACATCAGTGGCGTTACCGCCTTGCTCGAGGTGATATGATTAAAAAAAAAATACGGAGAAAAATGAATTCAACAGTTATTCAAAAATAGAAAAATAGAAACGGGTGTGAAAAAAAAGATGCGTCTCCTGACCGGATTTATTTAATCCATACAGCGGGAAAACTCTGTGAGAATTAGAGATCCCACCAGGATTCATTATTGGCAGACACAATCTTAAGTGATAAAATGTAGAAAACCGATCACCCACTTTATGCCCAGTAGAAGCCTGAATCATGTTTCTGTTATATTCAGTCAGTCAGTTAAGTGCCATACGCTTGCGCGATCATGTCTCGAAAGAGACATGACTGGCTGGGCACAAGATTATCCCGCGGTAGGTTGCCATTGCTTTCTGCGGTAGACTGGTGAATTATATTATTCTATTAATAAGTAGTAATTAGTGGGAGATCAGTTTATTACTTCATGACAACAGAAAACCGATCACCCACTTTATGCCCAGTAGAAGCCTTTATCATGTTTCTGTTATATTCAGACAGTCAGTTAAGTGCCATACGTGATACACGCTTGGGCCATCATGTCTCGAAAGAGACATGACTGACTGGGCACAAGATTATCCCGCAGTAGGTTGCCATTGCTTTCTGCGGTAGACTGGTGAATTATATTATTCTATTAATAAGTAGTAATTAGTGGGAGATCAGTTTATTACTTCATGACAATAGAAAACCGATCACCCACTTTATGCCCAGTAGAAGCCTTAATCATGTTTCTGTTATATTCAGACAGTCAGTTAAGTGCCATACGTGATACACGCTTAGCCGATCATGTCTCGAAAGAGACATGACTGACTGGGCAGACGTTTATCCCCGCAGTAGGTTGCCATTCCTTTCTGCGGTAGACTGGTTGCCAACCAAGGCTATAGAACCCAACCTCTCCTGTTATTTAATCCATAACTGGAAGGAAGAGACGGATTAATACCTTTCCCAAGGGTATTTGCGTGTAAGTGAATGCAAGGAATTCAACTGGAATTCGAACTCGGCTCTCCGATTTCTCGTTCTGAGTCGATATCCACTGCGTCACAACGCACATCCAAGGATTAACTACAAACTACAAAATGCATGTCAGTCCGCAAAAGGATGACTCCAAAATGCAAATAGTAAATCAGGGATACTAAAATTAAACATATGCGACATTAAGATCCGAAAGCTTATTCGGAAGAGGCTAAAGTTGCCTTCCGGAAGCTAAGAAAAGTATTAAGAGACAGAAAATATTCATTAGAAAGACAGAAATGAATACTGACCTGTTACGTGATATCTGATATCTGCTATATGCCAGCGAATGCTAGACAATCTACTCAAGGCACTTTCCGTCTTCTGTTATAACACTTCTCAGGTATTGAAATCTTTGTACCTGTTTGATTCTAGTGTCCCCGACCTGTATTTGGCATATTGAGCTGCCATTTTTGCTATTCGGTTTTCATGCAGTTTATTTGTAGTCCTTTCTTGTCACTCTCTTCAGCTACCTTCTGTAGGAGGTCTTGTAGTTTTCTTTCTGTGTCTACTATCAGCACTGTATCATCTGCGTACCTTAAGTTGTTTAAATTGTGGCCTCCGATGACGAATCCAGGCATAACTTCTAGGGTCCTCAAAATATTCTCGCTGTACAAGTCGAACAGATCCGGTGAAAAGACACATCCTTGTCTTACGCCCCTTTCTATCTTTGTATATCTGCTGAATTCATTACTTAGGGAATTGAATTTTACTGAAGAAGGTTCTATAAAGATTAAACAAAGTGTTAATCCGAATTGTCAATGTCACGAGAACACAGTGGATTAGTGAAAACTATCAAGACAAATCCTACCAGTTTTCATTTTTCAGAGAAACACATATTCTTACTTTAATAGCCGAAAAATTCGCCGGAAGACAATTTACAGACGTCTATTAATCGACGCTTTAAATCTTCCTGTTTTTCTAGAAGATTCTTTTTAAGCCCTTCAGTCGTCATCGTGGAGTTTGTCAAGACAGAACGAGAAGTCAGAAAGCATTTATTTGAGGGATACGCCCATATTTTTGACCAAACTAGAGAATGTAAAAGTTACTGGAGATGCGAACAACGAAAACTGTGTTGTGATGCTTCGTTTTGGTATAATTATAATGCCTTCGCCGTTCCCATTTTAGGCCTTGTGCCATATTTGTACTTCTTGTACAATAAATATTGTTAGCTGATATTTGTTTTAGAATTAAGTATTGCAGAAGTTTTTTTTTTAAACACAATTCTGTTTAGTTCTGTTGTGCTGCTTCGTTTTGGTATAATTAAAAGATAGCACAAACTTGAATTAATGATGTTTATTTTTGGTATAAAACTTTAGGTTTTTACATCAAGTTACATCCTTTAAATTTTGTGTGGATACAGGAGCAGGCTAGCTAAACTCTCTTCACTGTGGGATGCTAGTAGTAAACGAGCCTATCCCTTCTGAACTCTAGTGGTCAACTGACTAGCGTCTTTCCCTTTTCAAATCTCCTACACAAAACTACTGTCCTTAACTCCTACTTCTTACTCCAACTGACTCCTACTCCTACCAAAAGAAACGGTTCCTTATTTTGCCGCCCAATCTTGAATTCTTGGCGTCAGTGTGTCTACCTTTTTCTATTTTTAGAACACTCCGCCATTTTATAAACCATAACAACTGCAACAATCGATGATGTAATTAGTAGAATGTCTTCGGAACACTTCTATCCACTAACACCTGGACAGTTCGTCGAGAGTTTATGAAAATATAGATGAGAACTTGAAATTAAAAAGAACTAAAGCGTCGCCTAATTGTCCTGTCTGTGAATTGTCTGTCGGTAAACTGTCAGGAAGCGAATTGTCTTTCGGCGAGCTATCCGGCTACGAAAAACAAATGATACTCATTTGTTTGTTTTTTTGTTTTTTTTATCGTATCACCCCGAGCAAGGCGGTAACGCCACTGATGTACAGCGGGCTACACAAGAGTAAAAATATTAGGTAGAAGAGAGTGAAGAGGAAGACGAACCAGTTGGAAAGGAGCAAGAGAAGGATGGGAATACAGGTGTGATGACAGTTGCAAAGGTGGAGAGAAAGGAAAGGATATACAGGCTGGTGTAGAAAGACCTAGAGTCAAGTAGTTAAGATATGGGTTCTGACATTGCATTTAAATTCCTGTAGTTTGTTTTTGCTTTTGTGATAGACATTAGCACGATGAAGACGTCTTCTCTACTTGTCCAATTTTCCTAACATTCGAAACAAAGCGGAAATAATGAGACAAAAAACATTTTAAATGAAGAAAACGAAAGCCATTTGGTCATTCATTATCGGATCGCTTAAAGTTATTTAATTTCTTGTTTTTTTTTTTTAATCATATCACCCCGAGCAAAGCGATAGTTGAGTCTATCTACTCCAGTTAATGTTTAACACTTCTATTTTCTGGCGGAAACACCAGTGACTTAAGTTCGTCGGAGCAGAAGCCGTGAAAATATTTGTAGAACAGACAGAGGAAAACCACATCCCGTCGGTGAGAATGTGGCTGGAGTCGAGCTGCCAAGTAGGGACCTATCACATTACAGAATATCTAGAACATGTTTTAACAGATGACACCAAAATTCGAAAACGCGTTGGAATAGAGAAAATACCTTTCAGATGCTAAGCAAAGTATGAAGAAACAGGAAGATAAGATAGAATTTGATAGAAACAAAGATAAGATTACTGAATTGTTACGTAATATCATTTGGCAGTGAATGCTGGATAATCTCATCATGGATGAGGAAGAGACTTGAAGCAACAGAAACAAAGAAAATAGTACTGAACAAAGGTTTTATAAGAACTATAGTAAAAATTTTCTTTCTTGATTCTCATGTTCAATGTTTCTTAAGTCCCTCTCGATACTCCATCAGTAGTCAACCTCGTTTGTCCAATGTCCCTGGTGGCGCTCTTTCGGTGTTTTGATATCTTGATAGAATCGTTCTCCTTGCTCATCACTCATCACCGCAATTATCTGGAAATTCATCCCGATGGCTATGTAAAAAGTAAATTTTAATGCTCATATTAGCGTCTTACGTCATATCACGTTGACTACACCGGGTCTCGTTTGATCACTGAAGTTAATTAACGTGAGCCTGGTCAGTACTTAGATGAGTGACCGCTTGGGAAGACCAGGCTCTGTAAGCGTTGAGTGAGGGATGTGCGTTGTGGTGCAGTGAGGGTCGGCTTGGAAAGAGAAATCGGTGAGCCGAGTTCGAATTCCAGTTGAGTACCCTGCATTCACATAAACACTGGTACCCTTGGGAAAGGTATTAATCCGTCATTTCCCTCCAGTTATGGGTTAAATAAAAGGATGGGTCCTGGAGGCAACCCATTTAGTGTTGGTGTCACAATAAAAAACATCCTTGGTAGCCCTGACGAAGCGTCAAGTATTCAGCTATTTGACAAGTTTATGAATTTCGCTATAAACTGCGACAGGGTTCCAAATGCACAGGGAATACTGGAGGGGGTGTAGTGAGTTCTATCTCGGCCGCAGGACCTCGTCGACGAGGACGACGATGAACGTATTATTGATAAAGAGTATTACTCATAAAGTTTATCAGTCAATTTGAATTTGGGCGATAATTTAGAAAAATTCATTACAACTATTTTAAATTTTTTTACTTAAAACAGTTTTGTTCTTATAAAAATAGTTTATTTCAAATGACTGATTTAAATTGCTAGGTCTTCCTGAAAATTGATGGATTTTTACTAATTAAATGTTGATATCAGCCAAGATCTAATCTAAACTTATTTATAAATGGAACTCTGTCTGTGTGTGTGTGACTGTGTGTGTGTGTCTGTGTGTGTGTGTGTGTCCGTTAACTATAGACTCCGAAACAGCTGAACCGATTTTTTTGAAAATTTACACAGTTGTACAGTTGTACTATAAGCGTCTGCAAGTGTTCTTAGCTAGGTTTTGTGTCGAGGTACCCCCGATAAATATCGAAAATCGATAATCGAAAAAATCGGGTTGTAGAAGGAGTGGTCAGATTTTCATCAAATTTGATACATTCATATACAAAAACATAAGAAACGATATTCATAATTTTCAAGTTTGCAGTTCTTACAATAGTGCAGAAAATCGATAATTTATATCTATAAAAGGCAAGATGTTTGTGTGTGTGTCTGTTTATCTGCCTTCAGCCCTTTTATTTTAGGTTTTGCTTCGGGTTTGGCTCTAAGTAGGTATAATTGTAGTTCTTAGTCTCAGCCATGACACCATTTACTCAGACGACTTATTTAGCCTTCAAAATTCAGTTTACGACGAAAAAAGCTTATTTGATATCGATACCAGGAAATCAAAATTTGACTTACATCCATTCATTTTTCTTTCAGTCTACGATTTCGCTTTAACTGGAAACAACTATTGCTTTTTAGTCTTTCGTGCCAACGTCCAAAGAGTCTGAGCTCCAGGACCATGGGTTAGTTTTAAAGCTTTCATTACACCCGAGCAATGCCGGGCTATACTGCTAGTCGTAAACAGATTTTTTTCTAAAAATGAGCAATGTGTTGACCAGTGTAATTTGATGGAGTTTATTCTTCTTTAGAATGATTTTGGATGTAGAGTTCTCTTTCTCATTGTGATAAATCTAAGTCTTCTCAATTATTTAATCCTTAGCTGGAGCCCGAAGGTGTTAATGCAAAGCGAACTTAAAATTGGGGGTGAATTGAACGCCAGATACTTTTCCCACGCCGATAGCATATTGACAGCTTCTAAAAATTAATGAGATTTTATCATATTAAAGACGCTATTTTATAATTAAATGAAGAAATTTTAAATATATTTTGGCATCAGCGTTAATGTTAATTAACCTTTAGCTGAAAACAAAAATGCTCAAAAAACAAACCATTTTAGATTTGTTGCAAAATATGCCGATTTCAATCAAAATAATTTCTTGATCATTTTTTATTTTTTATCAACGTATTGTCCAGTAATGCTTTAATCTCTCCCCCCCTCTCTCTCTCGTAATAGAATATCTTTAATCTAACATGGGCGGACCTGAAGCAGACTACCACCACGTTTAATGTCGTTGTTTTTCATTTGTTTTGTTTTTTTTTAATTTTTCAGCGCAATCCTATCGATTGTTACTTAAACTCCCTGATTATCAAAAGAAAAAAAAATTTGAAAAATTCCAATATTTAAACAAATTTGATGTGGGGGGTCAGTTTCTCATACAAAGTTAAAGTAAATAGATCCTCCATTTTCAAATCACTGGCGTTGGGGTCGCTTTGTTTGTGTTAATTTCGTTGTTTTGCTTCTTTTTTTTTTTTTTTACTTTTTTCAGCGCAGTCCTATCGATTGTTACTTAAACTTTCCGATTATCAAAAATGAAATCTTGAAAAATTACAATATTTTCGCATTACTGTTGACATACAGTCTTAGCTTTGAATTAATTTCTTCCTGTGTTATAATGGAACATCCTGCCATCCCCGAGAATAAAATGCTCTACTTTATAAAAGACGGTAACGAGCGGTACGACGAAATGAAAAAGGTCTTAGGCATTCGCCTGACTTTTCTATGACACTGTCAGCTCGCTGACTTCGGGTAGAGGGCGCTCTCTGCTTCCGAGCAGAGAGCACAAACCCAGTTGTGGTTCCGCCGAAGGGTAGAACCACGACTGGGGAAAAATAGACAGACATTTTTTGGCCCAGCTATATGACCGGGAATACCCACTATAAAATGACCATGTGTCACATCTGGCCTTGCGTGGGAAGGCTAGTAAATACAGAAAAAGGTCTTAGGTATTCGCCTGACTGCTCTATGATACTGTCAGCTCTCTGCCTTCCGGTAGAGGGTGCTCTCTGCTTCCGAGCAGAGAGAACAAACCCAGTCGTTGTTCCGCCGAAGGGTAGAACCACGACTGGGGAAAAATAGACAGACATTTTTTGACCCGGCTATATGGCCGGGAATACCCACTATAAAATGACCATGTGTCACATCTGGCCTTGCGTTGGAAGGCTAGTAAATACGGGAAAAAGTCTTAGGCGAAGGCATTCAAGATTCGATAGTCGATTCCGCTCCAACCCGTGTCTTGCCTATATGTGTATTATTGTTAATTGTACCTTAGTACAATAAATCTGTATTTCTTATTCCTGGTGTGGAATTCCATTCTTCAAGTGAAAAAGGTCTTAGGCGAAGGCATTCACTCTTCGATAGTCGATTCCTCTCCAACCCATGGCTTGCCTATATGTGTATTATTGTTAATTGTACCTTAGTACAATAAATCTGTATTTCTTATTCCTGGTATGGAGTTCAATTCTTCAACTGGAAAAGGTCTTAGGCGAAGGCATTCAGTATTCGATGGTCGATTCCACTCCAACCCGTGGCTTGCCGATATGTGTATTATTGTTAATTGTACCTTAGTACAATAAATCTGTATTTCTTATTCCTGGTGTGGAGTTTCGTTCTTCAACTGAAAAAGGTCTTAGGCGAAGGCATTCACTATTCGATAGTCGATTCCGCTCCAACCCGTGGCTTGCCTATATTTGGCCTGGCTATATGGCCGGGAATACCCACTATAAAATGACCATGTGTCACATCTGGCCTTGCGTGGGAAGGCTAGTAAATACAAAAAGGTCTTAGGTGAAGATATTCACTCTTCGATAGTCGATTCCGCTCCAACCCATGGCTTGCCTGTATGTGTATTATTGTTAATTGTACCTTAGTACAATAAATCTGTATTTCTTATTCCTGGTGTGGAGTTCCATTCTTCAACTGATCATTTTATACTGTATTCCTTTACGCAATATATCATCCTGAAATGCTACAAATATGGTCTCAAACAGGGTTTCACTCAGATCTACCAATGTGGCCTACAATCTCACCAATTAGGGTTTGGGAAGCCCCGATGGATCACGTTATGCACAAGGATTCTTCCAGAAGATATTGAACAAAACCATTGAATTCTATGGAAATGGTGATAGAGAGATTTTACAGAAATCTGAGAAATCTATTGAAATTTTGATTGCTGTTTGTGATTCGTCGCCTGATCAGCAATGGTTGGATCTTTACAATTTTGAAAGTGTGTACTGCAAAATGCTAAGAGTGCGCATCTATATAAATAAAACTGAAGATGTGTGTCAGTGTGCATCCTCACTGATTTCTGTTAACACGCACTTCCCCATATTTCATCAAATTTGTTTCAAAACTTACATCCCCTTGCAAATTTATTCAGTTACGTGCCATACGTGACACACGCTTTGGACGATCATGTCTCGAAAGAGGCAGAAGATTATCCCGAATTAGGTTGCCATTCCTTTCTGCGTTTGACTGTTTGCCAGCCAAAGCTATAGAACCCAATTTGTCCTATTATTTAACCCATAACTGGAGAGAAGAGACGGATTAATACCTTTCCCAAAGGTATTTGTGCGGAAGTGAATGCAAGGAATTTAACTAGAATTCGAACTCGGCTCCCCGATTTGTCGTTCCGAGCCGATATTCACTGCACCACAACGCACATCTGCAATTTTATTAATCTCCACAAAATGAAAAAGAAATTGTGTGGCGCCTCTATTTAATCTTTGTTTCAATTTGTTATTTTCAAGTATATATATATATATATATATATATATATATATATATATATATATATATATATATATATATATAAAAATTGTAAAATTAAGTTCAAAGCCGTTTCATATAACAGAAGAGTTATCCCAGGTATACAATATCTGCAGATGTGGGTCGTATAAAAAAATTAAAATTAGCCTTATCCTCTTATAAAATGCCGGGTACTTACTTCTAGTTTATAATAAATTCTGTCTTCGAATGAATTATTAAATTAGACCCAACTGGTTCGAGTTGATTGAATTATTTCTTGAGAAAGCTTGAAAAATTGCCTTCATTTGTTTAAACGCCCTGTATTTATATATAAAAATATAGTTTATATTTTTGCTCACATATAGGTTTCCGGCTTTCTCTCTTCCAACCTTTTCAATTTTTTTTTTTTCAATTGGAGTAGATAGACTGAACTATCGCCCGGTTCACACCCCACCCTCGTCTATTGAACAGGTGAAGAGACTCATCCCTTGTTCCCTGCTTAGGATGTGGTTTCCGGTTTTCTCTTTTCCAATCTTCTCACTTTTTTTTTTTTCAATTGGAGTAGATAGACTGAACTATCGCCCGGTTCACACCCCACCCTCGTCTATTGAACAGGTGAAGAGGCTCATCTCGTGTTCCCTGCTTAGGATGTGGTTTCCGGTTTTCTCTTTTCCAATCTTCTCACTTTTTGTTTTTTTTAAAAGTGGAGTAGATAGACTAAACTATCGCCCGGTTCACACTCCACCCACGTCTATTGAACAGGTGAAGAGGCTCATCTCTTGTTTCCTGTTTAGGATGCGGTTTCCGGTTTTCTCTTTTCCAATTTTTCACTCCTATGTATCCCCGTGCACATCAGTGGCGTTACCGCCTTGCTCGGGGTGATATGATTTAAATATATATATAAGAATGTGTTATTTTAAATTAATTTTAATGTATGTAAAATGAAAAACAAAAACGATTGAGTCATTCACTGTTATCATTCTAGCTGTTTCGGCTTAAAGGTAGACTATAAATCAGTTTGATTTCCCATTTACCGTAAGTTTTAAAATATTTAAAATTAAAATGTAGGGTCAATAGACACCTCCTATCACACTAACTCCCAACTATTCTCACAACACTCTCATCTACCCAACCCTCATTCTCGGTATCCTCACCCGCCTATCACCCACCCTCTGTTATGTCCTATATTTAACCAGCCTTTCTCCTCTCTACGTAGCCCCCTGCACAGTAGTGGCAGTGACATGCCTTGCTCGGGGTGAAACGCTTATAAAAAAAAAAAAAAAAAATCTCTTATCAGTCGTTTTGAAACCTTTTTTTTTAAATACAAGAACAAGACACAGGAAGATGTGGTGAGCCATGATTGCCCACGTCCTGAAGGGACACGGTACATAAAAGACGCGCTGGAGGTCTTCCAAGCTTTTCAATATTAATACGAGAAATTATGGGATTGTCGTGATAGCTTTTTTTTTTAACTTCATTATTCAGTGTCTGAACTAGAATTTCTGCCAGGATTTGTCATTGGCGGCTACAATCTTAACACTATAAGTATTGTGGGGTTTCCCCTTTATCCATGATAATGGACTCGATTTGAGTATTCATATACTACTGCCATAGTAAGATAACGTCAGATTCGAGAGTTGCCGACAAACACCGAAAGATACCGAGGTTTCACGGGGAATACAGTTTATCGTAGCTCTGAGCTCCACTCAGCCAGAATATTATTACACAGCACTCGTCAGCCTCCGACGTGGACATACTAACCATACTACGGCTTCACTTCAGAGGCTTGTATATATACTTCCTACTAACCGTATTCCTGGATTACTTACCTGCGTTCAAGTTTGTATATTTTATGTTAATATACTTATTTTTCTATCTCAATTTCTGGTTGTTGTTCCTTTATATTGTGAGGTTCCTATTCACGGGATCCACTCTCTCTATCATTATATATATATATATATAATCTTCGATAGATGCCTTCCAGTCCCGAATATGTCGCAAATCATTTGTAATTAAAAAAAAATGAACTTGAGAGGGAGTAGATTCTTGATATTTGTTTCAAACTACATACAAGAACATAACATGTATATTCAAATTTTCAGGATGTCAGAAAACGTTTCAGAAAATCTAGCAACTCTGACAGTGTGCGACGTTTCCGAGAGTATGTTATTTCGTTTAAAGTGCCATTTATTGTGGGTTCATTATGTTCGGGGAGGGGACAAGTTGCATTCTGCGGGTAGAGGAGCCGCAAGGCGCCATTCTGCGGTGGGGCCGCGATGTTGCTAAGCACGGCACTGAAGAAAAGGAAACTTATACTTAACACCAGGAAGAGAAAGAGAGAGAGCTGGAGTTTCTGGGACATGTAATGAGGAAGGAGGGCTTGGAGAATATGATACTCACAGGTCAGATAGAGGATGGAAACGAAAAGGAAACTAATACTTAACATCAGGAAAAGACAGCTGAAGTTTCTGAGACACGTGATGAGGAAGGAGGGCTTGGAGAATATGATACTCACAGGTCAGATAGAGGATGGAAACGAAAAGGAATCTAAGACTTAACATCAGGAAGAGAGAGCTGAAGTTTCTGGCATACATAATGAGAAAGGAGTGCTTGGAGAATCTGATACTTCAATGGCGGACAGAGCGAAAGAGGGACAGAAAAAACAGCGCTTGACGTACTTGATAGGCTTAAGCAAATGGATGGCATTGCAGGGTTTAGGAAAAATAACAAAGACAAAATATATTAAGAACAACAAGGAAAGGGAAGATGTGGTGAGCCATGATCGCCCACGTCCTGGAGGGACACGGTACATAAAAGAAGAAAGAAGATTCAATGGTCCGGTGTTATCTGTACGTAGGTTAACCTCGATTTCGGTATTAATAACAAAAACATTTCTGGAATATTTACTGTTTGTTTCCGAAGTTTTAGTTCGTATAAATTATATAAATAAATATGTAGTTTTATGTCGGTATTGCCACTTAAAAATATAGTCACTTTCTCGCCAGCGCAATGTGGCTTCCCTGTGTTTCTTCTACAAATACTTTAATGGCTTCTGGTACCCCCTATACATGCATTTGCTCGAGCCAAAGATTAGCATCTAGGTCCCACCCTTTTACTGTGAAACCAATAAATTGTAAACGCAAATTCTACTCTTGCAGCTTCTTCTCTCGCACTTCCCGCCTGTGGAATTCCCTCCCGTTTACTTGCTTTCCCGACGGCTACAATCTTCAAGTCAGTCAGTTAAGTGCCATACGTGATACACGTTTGGGCGATCATGTCTCGAAAGAGACATGACTGACTGGGCAGAAGATTATCCCACAGTAGGTTGCCATTCCATTCTGCGGTAGACTGGTTGCCGACCAAGGCTATAGAACCCAATCTGTCCTGTTGTTTAACCCATAACTGGAAGGAATAGACGGATTAATACCTTTCCCAAGGGTATTTGCGCGTAAGTGAATGCAATGAATTCGACTGGAATTCGAACTCGGCTCCCCGATTTCTCGTTCCGAGCCGATATCCGATGCACCACAACGCACATCCAATACTATGGCCAGTAATCACATGTAAAATAGTCATCTCCTATCTCACTAAATTGCCTTCTCTCTCTCTCTCTCTCTCTCTCTCTCTTATGTTCCTTTCTTCGTTCACTCTCATCAGTATTCTCATCCTTCTTCTACTCTCTTACTGACACCCCCTGTAACCTGTCACTCTTTCTCACAACTTACCTCCAATGCAACCCCCTGCTCACCAGTGGCAGTAAAATGCCTAGTTCGGGGCGACACGATTATAAATAATAATAATAAATATAACAGAAAGTAGAAAGATATTAAACGACTGTTGGAAAACGGATTCCGGATATAAAAAAAGATTCAAGACTCCATAAAACCAACGTTTCATAGCCTATGTCATAGTATGTTGATTATCTCTTAGTTGCGTCTGTCGTCTGGCAAACTGCGACTCAGACATTTCTGTGTCTGCAGACAGAGACGTAATTGAAAAAACATAAAAATAAGATACAGTCAGGTGCCCGGTACCGGGAAACAGCTGACCGATGCTGCACACCTACAGTGCACTAAAGAGGAGGGGGCTTTTTTCTGATGCCCAGACCATGTGAATTTAAGCGCGTTACTAGAGTGACAATTACTGGTTAAATAGTTAAATATAACCATCACTTCTACTCGAATAGTTTATTTTCTCGCACATTCCGCCTGTGGAACTACATTCCATTTACTTACTTCCCTGATGGCTACAATCGGTTGCTATCTTCTATCTGTTTGAATCACGTTCAACTTTTCTGCTTTCCTCAATACCCTCTGCACCAATTCTTTTCTTAGACTGTAACCTTCTGCGCGCTAGAGACAGTACCGACTTGATTTGAGGTGAAATGATTTAAAAAACAATGATAGTTTTCGGAGCTGGGCAATTTTGCACTTGACATGAATGTACACGCTCGGGTTCTCCACATTAAACTTGACCTTGTGTCGTATATTCTTTTCAATGTGGAGTCGTTCCGCGGCCCTGATAAGTAAGAAAGTGTAGTATTTTTTGCAGCAGCCAAACTAAGGTTGCAGCCATCATCCGACTTGGCTCCAGACATTATCAGTAATCTCAGCTTTAGCTATCATCAGCGTCAGATCCAGCCATAACTACCCTCACTGCCGCCCATCATCAGTTTGGCTCCAGCCATTATCAGCAATCTCGGCTTTAGCAATCATCAGCGTCAGATCCAACCATAACTACCCTCACTCCCGCCCATCATCAGCCTTGGCTCCAGCCATTATCAGTAATCTAGGCTTTAGCAATCATCAGCGTCAGATCCAGCCATAACTACCCTCACTCCCGCCCATCATCAGCCTTGGCTCCAACCATTATCAGTAATCTAGGCTTTAGCAATCATCATTAGCCTAAAATCCAGCCATTACTACATTCAGTTCCAACCGTCCTCAATTTCGGCTCCAGCCATCATCAATTTCCGCCCCAACCCAATTTGTAGTCGAAAATAATTTTCGACTGCAAGAATCATCATTCTCAGATTCAGCCGCCTTCAAACTTTTTATTCAGTTGTCATGCGTCTCGGCTCTAGCAATTTTCAGCCTTGGCTCCAGCTCATCATTCTCAGATTCATCCGCCTTCAAACTTTTATTCAGTTGTCATGCGTCTCGGCTCTAGCAATTTATCAGCCTTGGCTCCAGCTCATCATTCTCAGATTCAGCCGCCTTCAACCTTTTATTCAGTTGTCATGCGTCTCGGCTCTGGCAATTTATCAGCCTTGGCTCCAGCTCATCATTCTCAGATTCAGCCGCCTTCAACCTTTTATTCAGTTGTCATGCGTCTAGGCTCTAGCAGATATCAGCCTTGACTCCAGCTCATCATTCTCAGATTCATCCACCTTCAACATTTTATTCAGTTGACATGCGTCTCGGCTCTAGCAATTATCAGCCTTGGTTCCAGCTCATAATTCTCAGATTCATCCGCCTTCAACTTTTTATTCAGTGGTCATGCGTCTCGGCTCTAGGAATTTATCAGCCTTGGCTCCAGCTCATCATTCTCAGATTCATCCGCCTTCAACCTTTTTATTCAGTTGTCATGGGTCTAGGCTCTAGCAAATATCAGCCTTGGCTCCAGCTCATCATTCTCAGATTCATCCGCCTTCAAACATTTATTCAGTTGTCATGCGTCTCGGCTCTAGCAATTATCAGCCTTGGCTCCAGCTCATCATTCTCAGATTCATCCGCCTTCAACCTTTTATTAAGTGGTCATGCGTCTCGGCTCTAGCAATTATCAGCCTTGCCTCCAGCTCATCATTCTCAGATTCATCCGCCTTCAAACTTTTATTCAGTTTTCATGCGTCTCGGCTCTAGCTATTTATCACCCTTGCCTCCAGCTCATCATTCTCAGATTCATCCGCCTTCAACCTTTTATTCACTTGACATGCGTCTCGGCTCTAGCAATTATCAGCCTTGGCTCCAGCTCATAATTCTCAGATTCATCCGCCTTCAACTTTTTATTCAGTGGTCATGCGTCTCGGCTCTAGGAATTTATCAGCCTTGGCTCGAGCTCATCATTCTCAGATTCATCCGCCTTCAACATTTTATGCAGTTGTCATGTGTCTCGGCTCTAGCAATTATCAGCCTTGGCTCCAGGTCATCATTCTCAGATTCAGCCGCCTTCAACCTTTTATTTAGTTGTCATGCGTCTCGGCGCTAGCAATTATCAGCCTTGGCACCAGCTCATCATTCTCAGATTCATCCGCCTTCAACCTTTTATTAAGTGGTCATGCGTCTCGGCTCTAGCAATTATCAGCCTTGCCTCCAGCTCATCATTCTCAGATTCATCCGCCTTCAAACTTTTATTCAGTTTTCATGCGTCTCGGCTCTAGCAATTTATCACCCTTGCCTCCAGCTCATCATTCTCAGATTCATCCGCCTTCAACCTTTTATTCACTTGACATGCGTCTCGGCTCTAGCAAATATCAGCCTTGGCTCCAGCTCATAATTCTCAGATTCATCCGCCTTCAACTTTTTATTCAGTGGTCATGCGTCTCGGCTCTAGGAATTTATCAGCCTTGGCTCGAGCTCATCATTCTCAGATTCATCCGCCTTCAAACTTTTATTCAGTTGTCATGCGTCTCGGCTTTAGCAATTATCAGCCTGAGCTCCAGCTCATCATTCTCAGATTCATCCGCCTTCAACCTTTTATTCAGTTGTCATGCGTCTCGGCTCTAGCAATTATCAGACTTGGCTACAGCTCATCATTCTCAGATTCAGGCGCCTTCTACCATTTTATTGTTCAGTTGTCATGCGTCTCGGCTCTAGCAATTTATCAGCCTTGGCTCCAGCTCATCATTCTCAGATTCAGCCGCCTTCAACCTTTTATTCAGTGGTCTTGCGTCTCGGCTCTAGCAATTTATCAGCCTTACCTCCAGCTCATCATTCTCAGATTCAGGCGCCTTCAAACTTTTATTCAGTTGCCATGAGTCTCGGCTCTAGCAATTATCAGCCTTGCCTCCAGCTCTTCATTCTCAGATTCATCCGCCTTCAACCTTTTATTCAATTGTCATGCGTCTCGGCTCTAGCAATAATCTGCTGGTTTCCAGCTCATCATTCTCAGATTCATCCGCATTCAACCTTTTATTAAGTGGTCATGCGTCTCGGCTCTAGCAATTATTAGGCTTGCCTCCAGCTCATCATTCTCAGATTCAGCCGCCTTCAACCTTTTATTCAGTTGTCATGCGTCTCGGCGCTAGCAATTATCAGCCTTGGCTCCAGCTCATCATTCTCAGATTCATCCGCCTTCAAACTTTTATTCAGTTGTCATGCGTCTCGGCTTTAGCGATTATCAGCCTGAGCTCCAGCTCATCATTCTTAGATTCAGCCGCCTTCAACCTTTTATTAATTGGTCGTGCGTCCTGGCTCTAGCAATTATTAGACTTGTCTCCAGCTCATCATTCTCAGATTCATCCGCCTTCAATCTTTTATTCAGTTGTCATGCGTCTCGGCTTTAGCAATTATCAGCCTGAGCTCCAGCTCATCATTCTTAGATTCATCCGCCATCAAACTTTTATTCAGTTGTCATGCGTCTCGGCTCTAGCAATTACCAGCATTGGCTCCAGCTCATCATTCTCAGATTCATCCGCCTTCAAACTTTTATTCAGTTGTCATGCGTCTCGGCTCTAGCAATTATCAGCCTGGTCTCCAGCTCATCATTCTCAGATTCATCCGCATTCAACCTTTTATTAAGTGGTCATGCGTCTCGGCTCTAGCAATTATTAGACTTGCCTCCAGCTCATCATTCTCAGATTCATCCGCCTTCAAACTTTTATTCAGTTGTCATGCGTCTCGGCGCTAGCAATTATCAGCCTTGGCTCCAGCTCATCATTCTCAGATTCATCCGCCTTCAAACTTTTATTCAGTTGTCATGCGTCTCGGCTCTAGCAATTATCAGCCTGGGCTCCAGCTCATCATTCTCAGATTCATCCGCCTTCAACCTTTTATTCAGTTGTTATGCGTCTCGGTTCTAGCAATTTATCAGCCTTGCCTCCAGCTCATCATTCTCAGAATCAGCCGCCTTCAACATTTTATTCAGTTGCCATGCGTCTCGGCTCTAGCAATTATCAGCATTGGCTCCAGCTCATCATTCTCAGATTCATCCGCCTTCAAACTTTTATTCAGTTGTCATGCGTCTCGGCTTTAGCAATTATCAGCCTGAGCTCCAGCTCATCATTCTTAGATTCAGCCGCCTTCAACCTTTTATTCAGTTGACATGCGTCTCGGCTCTAGCAATTATCAGCATTGGCTCCAGCTCATCATTCTCAGATTCATCCGCCTTCAAACTTTTATTCAGCTGTCATGCGTCTCGGCTTTAGCAATTATCAGCCTGAGCTCCAGCTCATCATTCTTAGATTCATCCGCCTTCAAACATTTATTCAGTTGTCATGCGTCTCGGCTCTAGCAATTATCAGCATTGGCTCCAGCTCATCATTCTCAGATTCATCCGCCTTCAAACTTTTATTCAGTTGTCATGCGTCTCGGCTCTAGCAATTATCAGCCTGAGCTCCAGCTCATCATTCTCAGATTCATCCGCCTTCAAAATTTTATTCAGTTGTCATGCGTCTCGGCTCTAGCAATTTATCAGCCTTGGCTCCAGCTCATCATTCTCAGATTCAGCCGCCTTCAACCTTTTATTCAGTTGTCATGCGTCTCGGCTCTAGCAATTTATCAGCCTTGGCTCCAGCTCATCATTCTCAGATTCATCCGCCTTCAAACTTTTTATTCAGTTGTCATGCGTCTCGGCTCTAGCAATTTTTCAGCCTTGGCTCCAGCTCATCATTTTCAGATTCAGCCGCCTTCAACCTTTTATTCAGTTGTCATGCGTCTCGGCTCTAGCAATTATCAGCCTGGTCTCCAGCTCATCATTCTCAGATTCATCCGCATTCAACCTTTTATTAAGTGGTCATGCGTCTCGGCTCTAGCAATTATTAGACTTGCCTCCAGCTCATCATTCTCAGATTCATCCGCCTTCAAACCTTTATTCAGTTGTCATGCGTCTCGGCTTTAACAATTATCAGCCTGAGCTCCAGCTCATCATTTTAAGATTCATCCGCCTTCAATCTTTTATTCAGTTTTCATGCGTCTCGGCTTTAGCAATTATCAGCCTGAGCTCCAGCTCATCATTCTTAGATTCAGCCGCCTTCAACCTTTTATTAAGTGGTCATGCGTCTCGGCTCTAGCAATTATTAGCCTTGCCTCCAGCTCGTCATTCTCAGATTCATCCGCCTTCAAACTTTTATTCAGTTGTCATGCGTCTCGGCTTTAGCAATTATCAGCCTGAGCTCCAGCTCATCATTCTTAGATTCATCCGCCTTCAAACTTTTATTCAGGTGTCATGCGTCTCGGCTCTAGCAATTATCAGCATTGGCTCCAGCTCATCATTCTCAGATTCATCCGCCTTCAAACTTTTATTCAGTTGTCATGCGTCTCGGCTCTAGCAATTATCAGCCTGAGCTCCAGCTCATCATTGTCAGATTCATCCGCCTTCAAAATTTTATTCAGTTGTCATGCGTCTCGGCTCTAGCAATTTATCAGCCTTGGCTCCAGCTCATCATTCTCAGATTCAGCCGCCATCAACCTTTTATTCAGTTGTCATGCGTCTCGGCTCTAGCAATTTATCAGCCTTGGCTCCAGCTCATTATTCTCAGATTCATCCGCCTTCAACCTTTTTATTCAGTTGTCATGCGTCTCGGCTCTAGCAATTTTTCAGCCTTGGCTCCAGCTCATCATTTTCAGATTCAGCCGCCTTCAAACTTTTATTCAGTTGTCATGCGTCTCGGCTCTAGCAATTATCAGCCTGGTCTCCAGCTCATCATTCTGAGATTCATCCGCATTCAACCTTTTATTAAGTGGTCATGCGTCTCGGCTCTAGCAATTATTAGACTTGCCTCCAGCTCATCATTCTCAGATTCATCCGCCTTCAAACTTTTATTCAGTTGTCATGCGTCTCGGCTTTAACAATTATCAGCCTGAGCTCCAGCTCATCATTCTTAGATTCAGCCGCCTTCAAACTTTTATTCAGTTGACATGCGTCTCGGCTCTAGCAATTATTAGACTTGCCTCCAGCTCATCATTCTCAAATTCATCCGCCTTCAAACTTTTATTCAGTTGTCATGCGTCTCGGCTTTAGCAATTTATCAGCCTTGGCTCCAGCTCATCATTTTCAGATTCAGCCGCCTTCAACCTTTTATTCAGTTGTCATGCGTCTCGGCCCTAGCAAATATCAAACTTGGCTCCAGCTCATCATTCTCAGATTCATCCGCATTCAACCTTTTATTAAGTGGTCATGCGTCTCGGCTCTAGCAATTATTAGACTTGCCTCCAGCTCATCATTCTCAGATTCATCCGCCTTCAAACCTTTATTCAGTTGTCATGCGTCTCGGCTTTAACAATTATCAGCCTGAGCTCCAGCTCATCATTCTAAGATTCATCCGCCTTCAATCTTTTATTCAGTTTTCATGCGTCTCGGCTTTAGCAATTATCAGCCTGAGCTCCAGCTCATCATTCTTAGATTCAGCCGCCTTCAACCTTTTATTAAGTGGTCATGCGTCTCGGCTCTAGCAATTATTAGCCTTGCCTCCAGCTCGTCATTCTCAGATTCATCCGCCTTCAAACTTTTATTCAGTTGTCATGCGTCTCGGCTTTAGCAATTATCAGCCTGAGCTCCAGCTCATCATTCTTAGATTCATCCGCCTTCAAACTTTTATTCAGGTGTCATGCGTCTCGGCTCTAGCAATTATCAGCATTGGCTCCAGCTCATCATTCTCAGATTCATCCGCCTTCAAACTTTTATTCAGTTGTCATGCGTCTCGGCTCTAGCAATTATCAGCCTGAGCTCCAGCTCATCATTGTCAGATTCATCCGCCTTCAAAATTTTATTCAGTTGTCATGCGTCTCGGCTCTAGCAATTTATCAGCCTTGGCTCCAGCTCATCATTATCAGATTCAGCCGCCATCAACCTTTTATTCAGTTGTCATGCGTCTCGGCTCTAGCAATTTATCAGCCTTGGCTCCAGCTCATTATTCTCAGATTCATCCGCCTTCAACCTTTTTATTCAGTTGTCATGCGTCTCGGCTCTAGCAATTTTTCAGCCTTGGCTCCAGCTCATCTTTTTCAGATTCAGCCGCCTTCAAACTTTTATTCAGTTGTCATGCGTCTCGGCTCTAGCAATTATCAGCCTGGTCTCCAGCTCATCATTCTGAGATTCATCCGCATTCAACCTTTTATTAAGTGGTCATGCGTCTCGGCTCTAGCAATTATTAGACTTGCCTCCAGCTCATCATTCTCAGATTCATCCGCCTTCAAACTTTTATTCAGTTGTCATGCGTCTCGGCTTTAACAATTATCAGCCTGAGCTCCAGCTCATCATTCTTAGATTCAGCCGCCTTCAAACTTTTATTCAGTTGACATGCGTCTCGGCTCTAGCAATTATTAGACTTGCCTCCAGCTCATCATTCTCAAATTCATCCGCCTTCAAACTTTTATTCAGTTGTCATGCGTCTCGGCTTTAGCAATTTATCAGCCTTGGCTCCAGCTCATCATTTTCAGATTCAGCCGCCTTCAACCTTTTATTCAGTTGTCATGCGTCTCGGCCCTAGCAAATATCAACCTTGGCTCCAGCTCATCATTCTCAGATTCATCCGCCTTCAACCTTTTATTCAGTTGTCATGCGACTCGTCTCTAGCAATTATCAGCCTTGGCTCCATGTCATCATTCTCAGATTCAGGCGCCTTCAACCTTTAATTAAGTGGTCATGCGTCTCGGCTCTAGCAATTATCAGCCTGGGCTCCAGCTCATCATTCTCAGATTCATCCGCCTTCAAGCTTTTATTCAGTTGTCATGCGTCTCGGCTCTAGCAATTTCTCAGCATGGGCTCCAGCTCATCATTCTCAGATTCATCCGCCATCAAAATTTTATTCAGTTGTCATCCGTCTCGGCTCTAGCAATTTATCAGCCTTGGCTCCAGCTCACCATTCTCAGATTCATCCGCCTTCAACCTTTTTAATTCTGTTGTCATGCGTCTCGGCTCTAGCAATTATCAGCCTAGGCTCCAGCTCATCATTCTCAGATTCATCCGCCTTCAACCGTTTATTCAGTTGTCATGCGTCTCGGTTCTAGCAATTATCAGCCTTGGCTCCAGCTCATCATTCTCAGATTCAGGCGCCTTCAACCTTTTATTATTCAGTTGTCATGCGTCTCGGCTCTAGCAATTTATCAGCGTTGGCTTCAGCTCATCATTCTCAGATTCAGCCGCCTTCAACCTTTTATTCAGTGGTCATGCGTCTCGGCTCTAGCAATTATCCGCATTGGCTCCAGCTGATCATTCTCAGATTCATCCGCATTCAACCTTTTATTAAGTGGTCATGCGTCTCGGCTCTAGCAATTATTAGACTTGCCTCCAGCTCATCATTCTCAGATTCAGCCGCCTTCAACCTTTTATTCAGTTGTCATGCGTCTCGGCGCTAGCAATTATCAGGCATGGCTCCAGCTCATCATTCTCAGATTCATCCGCCTTCAACCTTTTATTCAGTTGTCATGCGTCTCGGCTCTAGCAATTACCAGCCTGGTCTCCAGCTCATCATTCTCAGATTCATCCGCATTCAACCTTTTATTAAGTGGTCATGCGTCTCGGCTCTAGCAATTATTAGACTTGCCTCCAGCTCATCATTCTCAGATTCATCCGCCTTCAAACTTTATTCAGTTGTCATGCGTCTCGGCGCTAGCAATTACCAGCCTTGGCTCCAGCTCATCATTCTCAGATTCATCCGCCTTCAACCTTTTATTCAGTTGTTATGCGTCTCGGTTCTAGCAATTTATCAGCCTTGTCTACAGCTCATCGTTCTCAGATTCATCCGCCATCAAAATTTTATTCAGTTGTCATCCGTCTCGGCTCTAGCAATTTATCAGCCTTGGCTCCAGCTCACCATTCTCAGATTCATCCGCCTTCAACCTTTTTATTCTGTTGTCATGCGTCTCGGCTCTAGCAATTTTTCAGACTTGGCTCCAGCTCATCATTCACAGATTCATCCGCCTTCAACATTTTTATTCAGTTGTCATGCGTCTCGGCTCTAGCAATTATCAGCCTTGGCTCCAGCTCATCATTCTCAGATTCAGGCGCCTTCAACCGTTTATTCAGTTGACATGCGTGTCGGCCCTAGCAATTATCAGCCTTGGCTCCAGCTCATCATTCTCAGATTCAGTCGCCTTCAACCTTTTATTATTCAGTTGTCATCCGTCTCGGCTCTAGCAATTTATCAGCCTTGGCTCCAGCTCACCATTCTCAGATTCATCCGCCTTCAACCTTTTTATTCTGTTGTCATGCGTCTCGGCTCTAGCAATTATCAGCCTAGGCTCCAGCTCATCATTCTCAGATTCATCCGCCTTCAACCGTTTATTCAGTTGTCATGCGTCTCGGCTCTAGCAATTATCAGCCTTGGCTCCAGCTCATCATTCTCAGATTCAGGCGCCTTCAACCTTTTATTATTCAGTTGTCATGCGTCTCGGCTCTAGCAATTTATCAGCGTTGGCTTCAGCTCATCATTCTCAGATTCAGCCGCCTTCAATCTTTTATTCAGTGGTCATGCGTCTCGGCTCTATCAATTATCCGCATTGGCTCCAGCTCATCATTCTCAGATTCATCCGCATTCAACCTTTTATTAAGTGGTCATGCGTCTCGGCTCTAGCAATTATTAGACTTGCCTCCAGCTCATCATTCTCAGATTCAGCCGCCTTCAACCTTTTATTCAGTTGTCATGCGTCTCGGTTCTAGCAATTTATCAGCCTTGTCTACAGCTCATCGTTCTCAGATTCATCCGCCATCAAAATTTTATTCAGTTGTCATCCGTCTCGGCTCTAGCAATTTATCAGCCTTGGCTCCAGCTCACCATTCTCAGATTCATCCGCCTTCAACCTTTTTATTCTGTTGTCATGCGTCTCGGCTCTAGCAATTTTTCAGCCTTGGCTCCAGCTCATCATTCACAGATTCATCCGCCTTCAACCTTTTTATTCAGTTGTCATGCGTCTCGGCTCTAGCAATTATCAGCCTTGGCTCCAGCTCATCATTCTCAGATTCATCCGCCTTCAACCGTTTATTCAGTTGACATGCGTGTCGGCCCTAGCAATTATCAGCCTTGGCTCCAGCTCATCATTCTCAGATTCAGGCGCCTTCAACCTTTTATTATTCAGTTGTCATGCGTCTCGGCTCTAGCAATTTATCAGCCTTGGCTCCAGCTCATCATTCTCAGATTCAGCCGCCTTCAACCTTTTATTCAGTGGTCATGCGTCTCGGCTCTAGCAATTATCCGCATTGGCTCTATCTCATCATTCTCAGATTCATCCGCCTTCAACCTTTTATTCAGTTGCCATCCGTCTCGGCTCTAGCAATTTATCAGCCTTGCCTCCAGCTCATCATTCTCAGATTCATCCGCCTTCCAACTTTTATTCAGTTGTCATGCGTCACGGCGCTAGCAATTACCAGCCTTGGCTCCAGCTCACCATTCTCAGATTCATCCGCCTTCAACCTTTTTATTCTGTTGTCATGCGTCTCGGCTCTAGCAATTATCAGCCTAGGCTCCAGCTCATCATTCTCAGATTCATCCGCCTTCAACCGTTTATTCAGTTGTCATGCGTCTCGGCTCTAGCAATTATCAGCCTTGGCTCCAGCTCATCATTCTCAGATTCAGGCGCCTTCAACCTTTTATTATTCAGTTGTCATGCGTCTCGGCTCTAGCAATTTATCAGCGTTGGCTTCAGCTCATCATTCTCAGATTCAGCCGCCTTCAATCTTTTATTCAGTGGTCATGCGTCTCGGCTCTATCAATTATCCGCATTGGCTCCAGCTCATCATTCTCAGATTCATCCGCATTCAACCTTTTATTAAGTGGTCATGCGTCTCGGCTCTAGCAATTATTAGACTTGCCTCCAGCTCATCATTCTCAGATTCAGCCGCCTTCAACCTTTTATTCAGTTGTCATGCGTCTCGGTTCTAGCAATTTATCAGCCTTGTCTACAGCTCATCGTTCTCAGATTCATCCGCCATCAAAATTTTATTCAGTTGTCATCCGTCTCGGCTCTAGCAATTTATCAGCCTTGGCTCCAGCTCACCATTCTCAGATTCATCCGCCTTCAACCTTTTTATTCTGTTGTCATGCGTCTCGGCTCTAGCAATTTTTCAGCCTTGGCTCCAGCTCATCATTCACAGATTCATCCGCCTTCAACCTTTTTATTCAGTTGTCATGCGTCTCGGCTCTAGCAATTATCAGCCTTGGCTCCAGCTCATCATTCTCAGATTCATCCGCCTTCAACCGTTTATTCAGTTGACATGCGTGTCGGCCCTAGCAATTATCAGCCTTGGCTCCAGCTCATCATTCTCAGATTCAGGCGCCTTCAACCTTTTATTATTCAGTTGTCATGCGTCTCGGCTCTAGCAATTTATCAGCCTTGGCTCCAGCTCATCATTCTCAGATTCAGCCGCCTTCAACCTTTTATTCAGTGGTCATGCGTCTCGGCTCTAGCAATTATCCGCATTGGCTCTATCTCATCATTCTCAGATTCATCCGCCTTCAACCTTTTATTCAGTTGCCATGCGTCTCGGCTCTAGCAATTATCAGCCTTGCCTCCAGCTCATCATTCTCAGATTCATCCGCCTTCCAACTTTTATTCAGTTGTCATGCGTCACGGCGCTAGCAATTACCAGCCTTGGCTCCAGCTCACCATTCTCAGATTCATCCGCCTTCAACCTTTTTATTCTGTTGTCATGCGTCTCGGCTCTAGCAATTATCAGCCTAGGCTCCAGCTCATCATTCTCAGATTCATCCGCCTTCAACCGTTTATTCAGTTGTCATGCGTCTCGGCTCTAGCAATTATCAGCCTTGGCTCCAGCTCATCATTCTCAGATTCAGGCGCCTTCAACCTTTTATTATTCAGTTGTCATGCGTCTCGGCTCTAGCAATTTATCAGCGTTGGCTTCAGCTCATCATTCTCAGATTCAGCCGCCTTCAATCTTTTATTCAGTGGTCATGCGTCTCGGCTCTATCAATTATCCGCATTGGCTCCAGCTCATCATTCTCAGATTCATCCGCATTCAACCTTTTATTAAGTGGTCATGCGTCTCGGCTCTAGCAATTATTAGACTTGCCTCCAGCTCATCATTCTCAGATTCAGCCGCCTTCAACCTTTTATTCAGTTGTCATGCGTCTCGGTTCTAGAAATTTATCAGCCTTGTCTACAGCTCATCGTTCTCAGATTCATCCGCCATCAAAATTTTATTCAGTTGTCATCCGTCTCGGCTCTAGCAATTTATCAGCCTTGGCTCCAGCTCACCATTCTCAGATTCATCCGCCTTCAACCTTTTTATTCTGTTGTCATGCGTCTCGGCTCTAGCAATTTTTCAGCCTTGGCTCCAGCTCATCATTCACAGATTCATCCGCCTTCAACCTTTTTATTCAGTTGTCATGCGTCTCGGCTCTAGCAATTATCAGCCTTGGCTCCAGCTCATCATTCTCAGATTCATCCGCCTTCAACCGTTTATTCAGTTGACATGCGTGTCGGCCCTAGCAATTATCAGCCTTGGCTCCAGCTCATCATTCTCAGATTCAGGCGCCTTCAACCTTTTATTATTCAGTTGTCATGCGTCTCGGCTCTAGCAATTTATCAGCCTTGGCTCCAGCTCATCATTCTCAGATTCAGCCGCCTTCAACCTTTTATTCAGTGGTCATGCGTCTCGGCTCTAGCAATTATCCGCATTGGCTCTATCTCATCATTCTCAGATTCATCCGCCTTCAACCTTTTATTCAGTTGCCATGCGTCTCGGCTCTAGCAATTATCAGCCTTGCCTCCAGCTCATCATTCTCAGATTCATCCGCCTTCACCCTTTTATTCAGTTGTCATGCGTCTCGGCTCTAGCAATTATTAGACTTGCCTCCAGCTCATCATTCTCAGATTCATCCGCCTTCCAACTTTTATTCAGTTGTCATGCGTCACGGCGCTAGCAATTACCAGCCTTGGCTCGAGCTCATCATTCTCAGATTCATCCGCCTTCAAACTTTTATTCAGTTGTCATGCGTCTCGGCTCTAGCAATTTCTCAGCCTGGGCTCCAGCTCATCATTCTCAGATTCATCCGCCTTCAACCTTTTATTCAGTTGTTATGCGTCTCGGTTCTAGGAATTTGTCAGCCTTGTCTCCAGCTCATCATTCTCAGATTCATCCGCCATCAAAATTTTATTCAGTTGTCATCCGTCTCGGCTCTAGCAATTTATCAGCCTTGGCTCCAGCTCACCATTCTCAGATTCATCCGCCTTCAAACTTTTTATTCTGTTGTCATACGTCTCGGCTCTAGCAATTTATCAGCATTGGCTCCAGCTCATCATTCTCAGATTCAGGCGCCTTCAACATTTTATTAAGTGGTCATACGTCTCGGCTCTAGCAATTATCAGCCTTGGCTCCAGCTCATCATTCTCAGATTCACGCGCGTTCAACCTTTTATTAAGTGGTCATGCGTCTCGGCTCTAGCAATTATCAGCCTTGGCTCCAGCTCATCATTCACAGATTCAGCCGCCTTCAACCTTTTATTCAGTTGTCATGCGTCTCGGCTCTAGCAATTATCAGCCTTGCCTCCAGCTCATCATTCTCAGATTCAGGCGCCTTCAACCTTTTATTAAGTGGTCATGCGTCTCGGCTCTAGCAATTTATCAGCCTTGCCTCCAGCTCATCATTCTCAGATTCAGGCGCCTTCAACCTTTTATTCAGTTGTCATGCGTCTCGGCTCTAGCAATTCATCAGCCTTGGCTCCAGCTCATCATTCTCAGATTCAGGCGCCTTCAACCTTTTATTCAATTGCCATGCATCTCGGCTCTAGCAATTATCAGCCTTGGCTCCAGCTCAACATTCTCAGATTCATCCGCCTTCAACCTTTTATTAAGTGGTCATGCCTCTCGGCTCTAGCAATTTATCAGCCTTGCCTCCAGCTCATCATTCTCAGATTCAGGGGCCTTCAACCTTTTATTATTCAGTTTTCATGCGTCTCGGCTCTAGCAATTTATCAGCCTTGGCTCCAGCTCATCATTCTCAGATTCAGGGGCCTTCAACCTTTTATTATTCAGTTTTCATGCGTCTCGGCTCTAGCAATTTGTCAGCCTTGGCTCCAGCTCATCATTCTCAGATTCAGGCGCCTTCAACCTTTTAGTAAGTGGTCATGCGTCTCGGCTCTAGCAATTTATCAGCATTGGCTCCAGATCATCATTCTCAGATTCAGGCGCCTTCAACATTTTAGTAAGTTGCCATGCGTCTCGGCTCTAGCAATTATCAGCCTTGGCTCCAGCTCATCATTCTCAGATTCAGGCGCCTTCAACCTTTTATTATTCAGTTTTCATGCGTCTCGTCTCTAGCAATTTATCAGCATTGGCTCCAGATCATCATTCACAGATTCAGGCGCCTTCAACATTTATTAAGTTGCCATGCGTCTCGGCTCTAGCAATTATCAGCCATGGCTCCAGCTCATCATTCTCAGATTCATCCGCCTTCAACCTTTTATTCAGTTGTCATGCGTCTCGGCACTAGCAATTATCAGCCTTGGCTCCAGCTCATCATTCTCAGATTCAGGCGCCTTCAACCTTTTATTATTCAGTTTTCATGCGTCTCGTCTCTAGCAAATTATCAGCCTTGGCTCCAGCTCATCATTCTCAGATTCAGGCGCCTTCAAACTTTTATTCAGTTGCCATGCGATTCGGCTCTAGCAATTATCAGCCTTGCCTCCAGCTCATCATTCTCAGATTCAGGCGCCTTCAACCTTTTAGTAAGTGGTCATGCGTCTCGGCTCAAGCAATTATCAGCTTTGGCTCCAGCTCATCATTCTCAGATTCACGCGCCTTCAACCTTTTATTAAGTGGTCATGTGTCTCGGCTCTAGCAATTATCAGCCTTGGCTCCAGCTCATCATTCACAGATTCAGCCGCCTTCAACCTTTTATTAAGTGGTCATATTGGAGGCAAGGCTGATAAATTGCTAAAGCCGAGACGGCTTTTAGCAATTTATCAGCCTTGCCTCCAGCTCATCATTCTCAGATTCAGGCGCCTTCAACCCTTTATTCAGTTGTCATGCGTCTCGGCTCTAGCAATTTATCAGCCTTGGCTCCAGCTCATCATTCTCAGATTCATCCGCCTTCAACCTTTTATTCTGTTGTCATGCGTCTCGGCACTAGCAATTATCAGCCTTGGCTCCAGCTCATCATTCTCAGATTCATCCGCCTTCACCCTTTTATTATTCAATTGTCATGCGTCTCGGCTCTAGCAAATTATCAGCCTTGCCTCCAGCTCATCATTCTCAGATTCAGGCGCCTTCAACCTTTTATTATTCAGTTTTCATGCGTCTCGTCTCTAGCAATTTATCAGCATTGGCTCCAGATCATCATTCACAGATTCAGGCGCCTTCAACATTTATTAAGTTGCCATGCGTCTCGGCTCTAGCAATTATCAGCCATGGCTCCAGCTCATCATTCTCAGATTCATCCGCCTTCAACCTTTTATTCAGTTGTCATGCGTCTCGGCACTAGCAATTATCAGCCTTGGCTCCAGCTCATCATTCTCAGATTCAGGCGCCTTCAACCTTTTATTATTCAGTTTTCATGCGTCTCGTCTCTAGCAAATTATCAGCCTTGGCTCCAGCTCATCATTCTCAGATTCAGGCGCCTTCAAACTTTTATTCAGTTGCCATGCGATTCGGCTCTAGCAATTTATCAGCCTTGCCTCCAGCTCATCATTCTCAGATTCAGGCGCCTTCAACCCTTTATTCAGTTGTCTTGCGTCTCGGCTCTAGCAATTTATCAGCCTTGGCTCCAGCTCATCATTCTCAGATTCATCCGCCTTCAACCTTTTATTCTGTTGTCATGCGTCTCGGCACTAGCAATTATCAGCCTTGGCTCCAGATCATCACTCTCAGATTCAGGCGCCTTCAACCTTTTATTATTCAGTTTTCATGCGTCTCGTCTCTAGCAATTTATCAGCCTTGGCTCCAGCTCATCATTCTCAGATTCAGGCGCCTTCACCCTTTTATTAAGTGGTCATGCGTCTCGGCTCTAGCAATTTATCAGCCTTGCCTCCAGCTCATCATTCTCAGATTCAGGCGCCTTCAACCTTTTATTCAGTTGTCATGCGTCTCGGCTCTAGCAATTTATCAGCCTTGGCTCCAGCTCATCATTCTCAGATTTAGGCGCCTTCAACATTTTATTCAATTGCCATGCATCTCGGCTCTAGCAATTATCAGCCTTGGCTCCAGCTCAACATTCTCAGATTCATCCGCCTTCAACCTTTGATTCAGTTGTCATGCGTCTCGGCTCTAGCAATTATCAGCCTTGGCTCCAGCTCATCATTCTCAGATTCAGGCGCCTTCAACCTTTTACTAAGTGGTCATGCGTCTCCGCTCTAGCAATTTATCAGCCTTGCCTCCAGCTCATCATTCTCAGATTCAGGCGCCTTCAACCTTTTATTCAGTTGCCATGCGTCTCGGCTCTAGCAATTATCAGCCTTGCCTCCATCTCATCATTCTCAGATTCATCCGCCTTCAACCTTTTATTCAGTTGCCATGCGTGTCGGCTCTAGCAATTATCAGCCTTGGCTCCAGCTCATCATTCTCAGATTCAGCCGCCTTCAACCTTTTATTCAGTCGTCATGCGTCTCGGCTCTAGCAATTATCAGCCTTGCCCCCAGCTCAACCTTTTCAGATTCAGGCGCCTTCAACCTTTTATTAAGTGGTCATGCGTCTCGGCTCTCGCAATTTATCAGCCTTGCCTCCAGCTCATCATTCTCAGATTCAGGCGCCTTCAACCTTTTATTCAGTTGCCATGCGTCTCGGCTCTAGCAATTATCAGCCTTGGGTCCAGCTCATCATTCTCAGATTCAGGCGCCTTCAACCTTTTATTAAGTGGTCATGCGTCTCGGCTCTAGCAATTTATCAGCCTTGCCTCCAGCTCATCATTCTCAGATTCAGGCGCTTTCAACCTTTTATTCAGTTGTCATGCGTCTCGGCTCTAGCAATTTATCAGCCTTGGCTCCAGTTCATCATTCTCAGATTCAGGCGCCTTCAACCTTTTATTCAGTTGTCATGCGTCTCGGCTCTAGCAATTATCAGCCTTGGCTCCAGCTCAACATTCTCAGATTCATCCGCCTTCAACCTTTGATTCAGTTGTCATGCGTCTCGGCTCTAGCAATTATCAGCCTTGGCTCCAGCTCATCATTCTCATATTCAGGCGCCTTCAACCTTTTACTAAGTGGTCATGCGTCTCGGCTCTAGCAATTTATCAGCCTTGGCTCCAGTTCATCATTCTCAGATTCAGGCGCCTTCAACCTTTTATTCAGTTGTCATGCGTCTCGGCTCTAGCAATTATCAGCCTTGCCTCCAGCTCATCATTCTCAAATTCACGCGCCTTCAACCTTTTATTAAGTGGTCATGCGTCTCGGCTCTCGCAATTATCAGCCCTGGCTCCAGCTCATCATTCTCAGATTCAGCCGCCTTCAACCTTTTATTCAGTTGCCATGCGTCTCGGCTCTAGCAATTATCAGCCTTGGCTCCAGCTCATCATTCTCAGATTCAGGCGCCTTCAACCTTTTATTCAGTTATTCATGCGACTCGGCTCTAGCAATTATCAGCCTATCTGATGATAGCTGGAGCCGAGTTTGATGATGTCTTGAACCGGGATTAATGATGGTTGGAGCCAAGGCTGATAATTGCTAGAGCCGAGTCGCATGAATAACTGAATAAAAGGTTGAAGGCGCCTGAATCTGAGAATGATGAGCTGGAGCCAAGGCTGATAATTGCTAGAGCCGAGACGCATGGCAACTGAATAAAAGGTTGAAGGCGGCTGAATCTGAAAATGATGAGCTGGAGCCACGGCTGATAATTGCTAGAGCCGAGACGAATGACAACTGAATAAAAGGTTGAAGGCGCCTGAATCTGAGAATGATGAGCTGGAGCCAAGGCTGATAATTGCTAGTGCCGAGACGCATGACAACTGAATAAAAGGTTGAAGGCGGATGAAACTGAGAATGATGAGCTGGAGCCATGGCTGATAAATTGCTAGAGCCGAGACGCATGACAACTGAATAAAAGGTTGAAAGCGGATGCATCTGAGAATGATGAGCTGGAGCCAAGGCGGATAAATTGCTAGAGCCGAGACGCATGATCACTTAATAAAAGGTTGAAGGCGGCTGAATCTGAGAATGATGAGCTGGAGCCAAGGCTGATAAATTGCTAGAGCCGAGACGCATGACAACTGAATCAAAGGTTGAAGGCGGATGAATCTGAGAATGTTGAGCTGGAGCCAAGGCTGATAATTGCTAGAGCCGAGACGCATGGCAACTGAATAAAAGGTTAAAGGCGGATGAATCTGAGAATGATGAGCTGGAGCCAAGGCTGATAATTGCAAGAGCCGAGACGCATGACAACTGAATAAAAGGTTGAAGGCGCCTGAATCTGAGAATGATGAGCTGGAGGCAAGGCTGATAAGTTGCTAGAGCCGAGACGCATGACCACTTAATAAAAGGTTGAAGGCGCCTGAATCTGAGAATGATGAGCTGGAGCCAAGGCTGATAATTGCTAGAGCCGAGACGCATGACAACTGAATCAAAGGTTGAAAGCGGATGAATCTGAGAATGTTGAGCTGGAACCAAGGCTGATAATTGCTAAAGCCGAGATGCAAGGCAATTGAATAAAAGGTTGAAGGCGCCTGAATCTGAGAATGATGAGCTGGAGCCAAGGCTGATAAATTGCTAGAGCCGAGACGCATGACAACTGAATAAAAGGTTGAAGGCGCCTGAATCTGAGAATGATGAGCTGGAGGCAAGGCTGATAAATTGCTAGAGCCGAGACGCATGACCACTTAATAAAAGGTTGAAGGCGCCTGAATCTGAGAATGATGAGCTGGAACCAAGGCTGATAATTGCTAGAGCCGAGACGCATGGCAACTGAATAAAAGGTTGAAGGCGCCTGAATCTGAGAATGATGAGCTGGAGGCAAGGCTGATAAATTGCTAGAGCCGAGACGCATGACCACGTAATAAAAGGTTGAAGGCGCCTGAATCTGAGAATGATGAGCTGGAGGCAAGGCAGATAAATTGCTAGAGCCGAGACGCATGACCACTTAATAAAAAGGTTGAAGGCGCCTGAATCTGAGAATGATGAGCTGGAGGCAAGGCTGATAATTGCTAGAGCCGAGACGCATGACAACTGAATAAAAGGTTGAAGGCGGCTGAATCTGAGAATGATGAGCTGGAGCCAGGGCTGATAATTGCGAGAGCCGAGACGCATGACCACTTAATAAAAGGTTGAAGGCGCGTGAATCTGAGAATGATGAGCTGGAGCCAAGGCTGATAAATTGCTAGAGCCGAGACGCATGGCTCCAGCTCATCATTTTCAGATTCAGCCGCCTTCAACCTTTTATTCAGTTGCCATGCGTCTCGGCTCTAGCAATTATCAGCCTTGGCTCCAGCTCATCATTCTGAGATCCAGATCGCGATCAACCGCTTTTTCCAGCCATTGCCACCTCCATGTTTAGACCTTTCTTCTTGCACCTCCTCCTTTGTTACCTTCTCTAAGAAATCCTGTATTTTCTTCTCCGTGTCTGGTATCAGCACTATGTCATCTGCGTGTCTTCTGTTGTTAAGATTGTGGCCACCAATGACGAATACAGGCTAGTTTTCTTGAAGGTTGGGTCCCTGTGTCGGGCCAGGATGTTTTTCCCGCCTGAATCCATCCTGCACATATACAAATCAACCATTCGTCAGGCGCCCCTGCTGTTCATCTCAGTTTTCCCAACAGGCTCCAAAGGAGAATCAGTAATGTGATAGGTTCGACTAGAGCCACTCCCCCACCGACGAGATGTGGCCTCCCTTTGTTCTATAAATACTTTCATGGCTTCTGCTCCAACGAAAGTAAGTCACTGGTGCCTCTGCAACAGGTGTTTACTCGTGCAACCAGATTGGCAACTGGTTCCCACCCATTCACAGTTAGATTAACCAAATGCAGACGACAATTCTACGCCTACAGTTCTTCTCTCGCACTTCCTGCCTGTCGAGCTCGCTCCCATATTCTTGCTTTCCTGACGGCTACAACCTCCAGGAATTTAAATGTAATGTCAATACTCATCTATTAACCACTTGACTCTAGTTCTTTCCACACCGCCCTTTCCTTTCTCTCCACCTTTTCAACTGTCATCACACCTGTATTCCCATCCTTCTCTTGCTTCTTTCTAACTGATTAGTCTTCCTCTTCCCTCTCTTCTACTTAATCTTTTTACTCTTATGTAGCCCCCTGCACATCAGTAGCATTACCGCCTTGCTCAGGGTGATACGAATAAAAAAAAAGAATTGCTTCACTGTAAGAGATTTAATCTATATTATTATAAGAGCCGTGTGTGTTCGTCCGTCACAAGGTCTTATTAGTGAGAAAACAAATAGGTCAAGCTTTCTTTCTTGAAAGATATGTGAGATGAGCGAAGGAGGTTGGCTGATAATCGCGACTGCGGTAATGTTCTTTGATGTCTTAGGAGGGAAGAGAAGGACTGCGTTTCATTTCAGTGGAACTATATATATATATATATATATGTGTGTGTGTGTGTGTGTGTGTGTGTGTGTGTGTGTGTGTTTATGTTTGTATATCTTTCTTTCTTTCTTTCTTTCTTTATCTTAACCAGTAGTGTTTTTTCTTTTATCTACAAACAAACAAGATTTTTTCCTCAAATACTTCAGTTATATTTATCTATATTTCTGAAATAAATATGCAGTAGATATCGAGGAGCCGAGTTCGAATTCCACTTGAATTCCTTGCATTCATTTACGCACAAATACCTTTGGGAAAGGTATTAATCCGTCTTTTCCCTCCAGTTATGGGTTAAATAACAGGACAGATTGGATTCTGTAGCCTTGGCTGGCAACCAGTCTACCGCAGAAAGGAATGGTAACCTACTGCGGGATAATCTGCCGAGTTCGAATCCCAGTTGAATTCATTGCATTCACTTACGCACAAATACTCTTGGAAAAGGTATTACTGCGTCACTTCCCTCCAGTTATGGGTTAAACAATAGGACAGATTGAGTTTGCTGTCAACCAGCTTACATCAGGAAGACATGACAACCTACTGCGGGATAATCTTCTGCCCAATCAGGCATGTCTCTTTCGAGACATGATCACCCAAAGCGTGTATCATGTATGGCACTTAACTGACTGATAAATATTCGCTCGCAAAAAGGAAAGAAATTGTGATTATAACCCTAATAAATAAATAACCCGGAAAGTGTTGATAAGCCTTAAAAAATAAAATAGTTTAGTTAAAAAAATGGTCAGTACAATCTTACATTTTTTTTTTTTTTTTTTTTTTTTTTTTTTAATCATCTCACCCCAAGCAAGGCATTCCACTGCCACTATTGCGCATGGGGCTACATAGGGGAAGGTAAAGAGAAGGAGTGGATAGACATAGGGAATGTCAGGAGAAAGGTAATAGATGAGTAAGGATAGCGAGGATGAGTGTCGGGCAGATGGGAAGAGTGTTTGATAGAATGGGAGCAGGTTAGTGTGTTAGGAGGTGTCTATTGACCTTACATTTAAACTCCTGAAGATTGTAGCCGTCGGGGAAGCAATCGTTTGGAAGAGAATTCCACAGTCGGGAAGTGCGAGGAAAGAAACTGTTGGAGTAGAAGTTACGGCTGCATTTTATCGATTTCACTGTAAAAGGGTGGGATCTAGTTGCTAATCTAGTATCTCGTGCAAATTCGTATTTAGGGGGCACCAGTGATCTAAGTTCATCGGAGCAGAAGCCGTGAAAGTATTTATAGAAGAGACACAGCGAAGCCACGTCTCGCCGGTGGGAGAGAGACTGCAGGCGGTCTGCCAAGTCGGTATCTATCACATTACAGACCCTCCTCTGAACCTTATCGAGAAGCCCGAGGAGAACAGCAGGGGCACCCGACCAGATATTCTTCTAGTCTAGGATTACTCGCCATCTTTGTTCATACCTACTGCACTTTTTGATCCTCTCTGTTACGGATACAACTATTTTTTTTTTATCGTTTCAATCCAAGCAAGGCGGCACTGACACTGATGCGCAGGGGGCTACATAAAAGTAAAAGTATTGTATTTATTTACACCATTTACAATGTAAACATTCTTGCCCTCATCTTTGTTGCTATATTCATGACGTTTCAGTCGTTGTAGGCTCTGGCTTTCATCAGGTGACTGAAATTTAGAACTTAACTCTTTCTTTCCATCACCGGTTAGATTTTACGAGTTCCTTTAAAAGTTAAAGCTGTCTGGAATATTCAAGATTCATTGAGCGAAAATCTTTGGCCATACGAAAATGACTGTCGTTTATGGCACCGTGGTTGAAAAATGTCGGCATAGTTCTAAGGAATCAAGTAAGAATCAACAACGCCAAACCTATAATGAAGATTCTTATCGCAAACGAAATATGGTCAGCATTCAAACATCTTGCGAGCATTTGAGAAATGAAAAAGAAAATTAGAAAAGGGTCATAGAAAATGCCAGTGAACTTTTCATGGCGACCTCTTTTATAAATCAGGCACAAGGTGAAACACTAAATTTTGATTATTTTTTATTTATTTATTTATTAACTTATTTTCCTCAGCAATATTTCTTTTAGTATTGCCCGCAAAAAAAAACAAAAAAACTCGCTTTAAAAAAATAAAGCTAAAACATAAGTAAATCATTTCATCGAAGCGCCTACCGTAGGTCGATAATAGACATCATAAATCTAAACTTATTTATAAATAGAACTTTATCTCTGTGTGTGTGTGTGTGTGTGTGTGTGTGTGTGTGTGTGTGTGTGTGTGTGTGTATCCGTTACCGGCTGAACCGGTTTTCTTGAAAATTTACACAGTTGTACTATAAGCGTCTGCGAGTGTTCTTAACTAGGTTTTGTGTCGAGGTAACCCCGATAAATATCGAAAATCGATAAAAGAAAAAAAAATCGAGTTATAGAAGGAGTGGTCCGATTTTAATCAAATTTGATACACTCATAGACAAAGACATAAGAAACGATATTCAGAAGTTTCAAGGTTACAGTTCTTACAATAGTGCAGAAAATCGAAAATATATATATATATAAAATACAAGATGTTTGTGTTTGTGTCTGTTTATCTGCCTGTATGTCCATATTTTATTTTTTTAGCCCTTTTATTTTAGTCGTTGCTTCGGGTTTGGCTCTAAGTAGGTATTATTGTAGTTCTTAGTCTCAGCCATGATACCATTTACTCAGAGGACTTATTTAGCTTTCAAAATTCAGTTTACCACTTATTTGATATCGATATCAAAAAATCAAACTTTGACTTGCATCCATTCATTTTTCTTGCAGTCTACGGTTTCGCTTTAACTGGAAACAACTATTGCTTTTTAGTCTTTCGTGCAAACGTCCAAAGAGTCTAAGCTCCAGGACCATGGATTAGTTTTAAAGCTTTCGTTACACCCGAGCAACGCCGGTCTATACTGCTAGTCATTACAAAGAGAATTTCATTTTTTAACGTTTCACCTCAAGCAAAGACTTAATGTCACTAAGACGTAGAATAAAGATATTGTTTAGCTGCATATCAACTACCTCAGTCCGTCAGTTAAGTGCCATTCGTGATACTCGCTTGGCAATCATGTCTTGAAAGAAGCATGACTGACTGGGCAGAGGATTATAACCGCATAGGTTACCATTTCTTTCTGTGGTAGACTGGTTGCCAACCAAGACTATAGAACCCAATCTGTCCTGTTATTTGACACATAGCTAGAGAGGGAAGAGATGTAATATACTATTAAGTAGTTGTGGGGATGCATTTTATTACTTCATGACAATATAAAACTGATCCCCCACTTTATGCCCTGTAGAAGCTTTGATCATGTTTTCAACTATTATATTCAGTCAGTCAGTTAAGTGCCATACGTGATACACACTTTTGGCGATCATGTCTCAAAAGAGACATAACTGATTGGGCAGAAGATTATGACGCAGTAGGTTGTCATGTCTTTCTGATGTAAGCTGGTTGCCAGCCAAGGCTATAGAACCCAATCTGTCCTATTATTTAACCCATACCCGGAAGGAGGTAACGGATGAATACCTTTCCCAAAGGTATTTGGGCGTAAGTGAATGCAGGGAGCTCAACTGGAATTCGAACTCGGTTCCTCCGAGTTGATATCCATATCATTTTATATATATATCCGCAGACAGATCTGTTTCGCTCATCAGTACGGTTAGACTCCGATTGCTTTTAACCCAGGATTGAGACCCGACCAAATTGGCGTCAGTCGGCGGCGATTCTACCTCTGGGCTATGGGCGTTCGGTAGAATAAGGCAGACATTTTAGCGTATATATTATCATTATACTCGCCCAGTAGCTATATATATATATATATATATATATATATATATATATATATATATATATCCAAGTGAATAAGGAACGAAGAAAATATTAACAACGTTCAAAACATTAATTTAAAACGGTGCTCAATATAGAAATAAAACTATGAATGTTTATTTTAAATTATAGTTTAGAACAGGTACAATTTACAATCTACTACAAAAGTGTACATTTTGTTTCGACATTGAAAGGACAAGTCTCATCAGGTAGTAAACGCTAGTTTTTGAAGGGAGATGAAAAATTCGCTTTCTCATATTGGTATATTTTTGTGTGCAAGATAAAGTTTTTTTTTGTTTTTTTTTTAATCATCTGACCCCAAGCAAGGCATTCCACTGCCACTATTGCGCATGGGGCTACATAGGGGAAGGTAAAGAGAAGGAGTGGTTAGACATAGGGAATGTCAGGAGGAAGGTGACAAATGAGTAAGGATACCGAGGATGAGGGTTGGGCAGATGGGAAGAGTGTTTGATAGAATGGGAGCAGGTTAGTGTGTTAGGAGGTGTCTATTGACCTTACATTTAAACTCCTGGAGATTGTCGCCGTCGGGGAAGCAATCGTTTGGAAGAGAATTCCACAGTCGAGAAGTGCGAGGAAAGAAACTGTTGGAGGAGAAGTTACGGCTGCATTTTATCGGTTTCACTGTAAAAGGGTGTGATTTAGTTGCTAATCTAGTATCTCGTTCAAATTCGTATTTAGGGGGCACCAGTGATCTAAGTTCATCGGAGCAGAAGCCGTGAAAGTATTTATAGAAGAGACACAGGGAAGCCACGTCGCGCCGGTAGGAGAGAGACTGCAGGCGGTCTGCCAAGTCGGTATCTATCACATTACAGACCCTCCTCTGAACCTTATCGAGAAGCCCGAGGAGAACAGTAGGGGCACCCGACCAGATATGACAGCAGTATTCAATGCACGGGCGGATGGTAGATTTATAAATGAAGTAAAGTGGGTAGAGAAAATGAGAAATCAGAATTGGTGATTTTAAAAAAGACATTGAACAAAAGGAGGAAAACGGGAGAGAAGAAGAGAGGTAAAAGAGACATGGTGAGGTGTTCAGAGAAAGACGCCAGGTTTAGCAGTTGAAAATAAAGTATGGTCATATGCAGCCTTTGATGACCCGGCGTTTGGGTTTAACAAAGAGGAAGAAGTAAGAAAATGCATAGAGGTAGGAAGGAAGTAAGAGAAACATGTATTGCTGAAGTATAAGGCTACAAATATTTTGGCGTTTTTTGAAAAGCTGGTAAAATCCTATACGACAAAATAAGAGTTTACATATGATTCTTATATAATGTAGTTTTAATAGGCCGGTTAATGAAATGTTGGATGTGCATTGTGGTGCAGTGGATATCGACTCGGAATGACAAATCGGGAAGCCGAGTTCGAATCCCAGTTGAATTCATTGCATTCACTTACGCACAAATACTCTTGGAAAAGGTATTAATGCGTCTCGTCCCTCCAGTTATGGGTTAAATAATAGGACATATTAGGTTCTATGGCCTTGGCCGGCAACCAGCTTACATCAGAAAGAGATGACAACCTACTGCGGGATAAACTTCTGCCCAGTCAGTCATGTCTCTTTCGAGACAAGATCGCCAAAAGCGTGTATCACGTATGGCACTTAACTGACTGACTGAATATAATAGTTGAAAACATGATAAAGGCTTCTATTGGACATAAATTTGGGGATCAGTTTTATAGTGTTATGAAGCAATAAACTGATCCCCGACTAATTAATACTTAATAATATAATACATCTTTTCCCTCCTTGAATCAAATAATAGGACAGATTGGGTTCTATAGCCTTGATTGGCAACCAGTCTAACGCAGAAATAATGGCAACCTACTGGTCGGCAACTAGTCTACCGCAGAAAGTAATGGCAAGATAATCTTCTGCCCAGTCAGTCATGTCTCTTTCGAGATATGATCGCTAATGAAATGACATGACTAAATGAAATGTTGGGGAATAAAAAGACAGCAGATTGATAGCAATATTGGCAATAATATTGATGATATTTTAGCATCTTGACTAAATTGAAGCATAACGAGAAAATCGTTAGACCTTTCTATTTGTACAAGAGAAAAAGTATGAAGAGAGGGAGAGGAGACGAATTTATATTATTCCCAAGGGTATTTGCCCCTAAGAGAATGAAACGATTTCAACTGGAATTCGAAGTAGTCCTATTTTTTTTTTTTAATCATATCACCCCCAGCAAGGCGATAACGCCACTGATGTGCAGGGGGCTACGTAAGAATGAAAAGATTGGAAAAGAGAAAGCCGGAAACCACACCGTAAACAGGGAACAAGGGATGAGCCTCTTCACCTGTTCAATAGACCTGGGTGGAGTGTGAACCGGGTGACTTTCAGATTTTTCATTTCGAACCGATATCCATTGCACCAAAACGCACATCTTATTATTCAGTCAGTTAAGTGCCATACGTGACAAACACGCGGGTGCTCATGTCTCGGAAGAGACATGACTTACCTGGTAGAAGGCCTTTCTGTACTAATTTGCTATTACTTTCTGCGGTAAACTGGTTATCAACCAAGGCTGCAGAACCCAATCTCTCTTGCTATTTAACCCATAGCTAGAGGGAGAATAGATAGATTAATAAATTTTTCAAGTAGATAGAGTAGATGGAGTAGATAGACTAAACTATCGCCCGGTTCACACTCCACCCACATCTATTGAACAGGTGAAGAGGCTCATCCCTTGTTTCCTGTTTAGGATGCGGTTTCCGGTTTTCTCTTTTCTAATCTTCTCACTCTTATGTAGTCCCCTGCACATCAGTGGCGTTACCGCCTTGCTTGGGGTGATATGATTAAAAAAAAAAAGTGTATTGTGCGTAAGTGAATTCGACTGGAATTCGAACTCGTCTCTCGATTTCTTGTTCCCAGCCGATGTCCACTGCCCCACAACACGCATCATTACTATCATACGAAACTAAAGATGATTATCAGGATAATGTCTTTGGTCGAATGAAAGTTGGAGAAACAGTTTGAAACTGAATTCGGATCCCCATGCTAGAAAGATTAAAATTAAAATGATCTTGAAATTAATCGTGCTATTGATGGGAAGAGCAACGTTGGTGCTCCCGCTGATGATTAAATTGATATATATATATATATATATATATATATATATATATATATAGCTTGAAGCAAAATCACAACATAAACCGGCAAGTCAGTCAACTTGCTCATGAAATAAGAGAATATTTATCGCCCGCTTGACGGCCATTATTGAATCAAACATTTTTCGGAGGCAATGTTCCCGTCTTTTGTCTTCTCCGTTCGGCTTTCTTTGCTTTCCGCTATTATTTATTCATTTTTCGTGAACATAGTTTTTATTTTTATTTTTCCAAACGATTCCTTGATGGGAAAGAGAGTCCGACTAACGGACTCTCCCCGTTACCTCACCCGTGACGCTTCGCCTTTAGTTTGATGTTCGATCATGAATTTAGATTAATTTTTATAAATAATCACCTACCGCGTTTTTGTTATATGTTCTTTCTGGAAAAACAGGAGCGGATGGCGAGAAGGTAGAAGAGAGAAGTTGCAGTGAAAATGAGCCTATTTGATGTTGACGAACCATCAATTCAAGATCGCATAAAAACCAAAGAATATAAAGACAGCCTAAACAACCACCAAAAGAATAAAACAAAACGGAATAAAAAAGAAGGGAGTATAAAATATGTGAGGGTTCATATAAGAAAAAAGAAAAAAAAAAGAGATTAAAGAAAGACTTAGTCGTAAAGAAACTTATAATATGTGAATGTCGGCGAATATGCACAATAATTGGGATATCACAGAAACTTGCTTGACGAAGATTATTAAAAAGACACTTTTCTTTTCTAGTTTCTGATAAGCTTGTATCGACTCTCCTTAAATGAGAAACTGACCAGGATAAAGAAAAAAAACAACGGAAAATGAATAAAAAGAAAAATGCTAACAAAATACCTGATTGAATAAAAATAATGGCGGATAATCGTAACGATGAAAGAAAATGAAACTTTGCGGCTAAATTAACTTCTATAAATCGATATAATCAATAAAATAGCTGGTAAATCAGCGTTATTGATCTAATGTTTACGAAGCGAAATCTCTAAAAATCCTTATTTATATGCTTAATTCTTTAAAACCATATTTACGTCTTAGACATTTCGGCTCCATTTTTAATAGCATATTTAATCTCGCATTAAAGCTAACTTTCATTATCTTTTGAAGAAATCAATTTTAATGTTAGACTTACGATTATTCAAAGACAAACAATGGTTCTGCTCAATAGATGCGGCATTTACCCATGTATTAGTCGAGGCTCGAATAAAACCTCAACAAACTTAAATCCAAAAATGACTACGAACTCATTGATACCAGGGCTGACCAAAACTACTAATCACTAGTCCCCCAAAAGAAATTTTGTCGGACCTGAAAGAGACAACCACCACATTTAATTTTGTTGTTTTTCATTTATTTTTTTTTTAACTTTTTTCAGCGCAATGTTATCGGTTATTACTTAAAGTTTCCGATTATCCAAAACCATGTGGAAAAAAATTCAATATTTACACAATTTTAGCGGGGTCTCAGTTTCTCATACAACGTTATAGTAAATCGATCCTCCATTTTGGAACCACTCGCGTTGGGTATGCTTTGTTTTTTTTTGTTTGTTTTTATTGTTTTTTGGGAACGAGTTGTTGCTCTTTTTTTTTTTTTTCTTTATTTTTTGTCTTTTTCAAGTTTTTTTCAGTTCTTACGATGGCATTTTCATCGGAAAATCCAAGAATGGCTTTATTAAAAAAATTCGCAAAGGATTCAGTTGAATATTTAGTTAAATATACGCAAGCAAAAAGTTAAAAGGATCGATTTACTATAAGGTTGTATGAAAAACTGAGCCCCCTCTCCCTAAAATTGCTTAAATATTGAATTTTTTTCAAATTTTCTTTTTCAATCGGTAGGTTGATGGTTTGATCGATATGATTGCACTTAAAAAAGTTAAAAAACAATTGATAATCAACCAATTTACAGGTAGTGGAAATGTTGTACCGGCGAGTGGTTCCAAAATAGAGGATCGATTTACAATAATGTTGGATGAAAAACTGAGCCCCTCCCCCTCCTTAAATTGTTTAAATATTGAAATTTTGCTAATTTTTTTTTTGTTTTTTGTCAGTCGGAAAGTTTAGGGCATAATCGATAAAACTGTACTTAAACAAAGTAAAAAAAAAAGAAAAATTGAAAAACAAGAAATTTAAAGGTGTTGGTAGTCTCCTTCAGTTTCGCGAAATTTCATCTAAAGTTATTTATAAATGGAACTTTTTCTCTGTGTGTGTGTGTGTGTGTGTGCGTCCGTTACCGATAGACTCCGAAACGGCTGAACCGGTTTTCTTGAAAATTTACACAGTTTTACTATAAGGGTCTCCGTGTGTTCTTAGCTAGGTATCGTGTCGAGGTACCCCCAATAAATATCGAAAATCAATAAACAAAAAAAATCGGGTTATGGAAGGAATGGCCCGATTTTAATCAAATTTCATACTCATAGACAAAGACATAAGAAACGATATTCAGAAGTTTCAAGGTTGCAGTTCTTACAATAGTGCAGAAAATCGATAATATATATATATATATATATATATATATATATATATATATATATATATATAAGGCAAGATGTTTGTGTGTGTCTCTGTTTATCTGCCTGTATATCTGTACTTTTATCAGCCGTTTTATTTTAGTTTTTGCTTCGGGTTTGGCTCTAAGTAGATATAATTGCAGTTCTTAGTCTCAGCCATGATCCCATTTACTCAGAGGACTTATTTAGCCTTCAAAATTCAGTTTACGACGAAAAAACTTATTTGATATCGATACCAGGATATCAAAATTGGAGTTACATCCATTCATTTTCATTTCAGTCTACGGTTTCGCTTTAACTGGAAACAACTATTGCTTTTTAGTCTTTCGTGCCAACGTCCAAAGAGTCTGAGCTCCAGGACCATGGGTTAGTTTTATAGCTTTCTTTACATCCGAGCAACGCCGAGTTATCCTGCTAGTGAAAGTATAATAGAAAGAAACAGAAATCAGAATAAAATAAAAATTACCAGGCGTGATTGATTAAGTAACGTCTACAATCATATGAAACATGTTTCAAACGAGCTAAAATGATGTGACTAATATCAAAACGAGGTGCATCTATTTCTCTTCGACAGATAGGTGTATCTATTTTTTGCTTGAAAATGTTACAGTTGAGAAGTGAGTTCGATCCTCACTGAGTGCCTTATCCTTTTATCCTTATGCCACATCTAAGGGGCGCTTAGAATATCAACTATTTCTCTTAGACATTACGTGCATTGGTTTACAAAAAGTTCTCCATTCCAATAATACACGTTTTAAACGACATAGAATATGAGAACTGATATCAAAATAAAATGAACTTATTTCATTCGAAATGACATGAGTTGTTTGACAAATAAAGTCCTAAAAAACGAACAATGAAATTGCTATCAGAACGAGGTGAATTGTTTTCTCTTCAAAATCACAAATATTTATTGAGGTTAAGCAGCTTACCGTATGAAACAATTTTTTCATCCGATCGAATAAAGAAATTGGCAGAACAATGAAGGAATTGTGATTTTCTTTTAAAATTACATGGGTTGATTGAAAACTAAGGTCTGTAATCCTATAAAGCAAGTTTTAGCCCAGATAAAATAATAAAACTGGTATCAAAATTAAGGAAATTTATTCCTCTTCAAAATTACAAGGGTTGATTGATAAGTAAGATCTCCAATCCTATAAAGCCAGTTTTAGACCAGATAGAATAATGAAATTAGTATAAAAATAAAGGAAACTTATTTCCCTTTAAAATTACGAGGGTCGATTGATAAGTATGGTCTCCAATTCTATAAAGTCAGTTTTAGACCAGATAGAACTGTGAAATCGATATCAAAACGAAGGAAAGGTATTTCTCTTCAAAATTATGAGGGTTGATTGATAAGTAAGGTCTACAATCCTATAAAGCAAGTTTTAGCCCAGATAAAATAATAAAACTGGTATCAAAATTAAGGAAATTTATTCCTCTTCAAAATTACAAGGGTTGATTGATAAGTAAGGTCTCCAATCCTATAAAGCCAGTTTTAGACCAGATAGAATAATGAAATTAGTATAAAAATAAAGGAAACTTATTTCCCTTTAAAATTACGAGGGTCGATTGATAAGTATGGTCTCCAATTCTATAAAGTCAGTTTTAGACCAGATAGAATTGTGAAATCGATATCAAAATGAAGGAAAGGTATTTCTCTTCAAAATTATGAGGGTTGATTGATAAGTAAGGTCTACAATCCTATAAAGCAAGTTTTAGCCCAGATAAAATAATAAAACTGGTATCAAAATTAAGGAAATTTATTCCTCTTCAAAATTACAAGGGTTGATTGATAAGTAAGGTCTCCAATCCTATAAAGCCAGTTTTAGACCAGATAGAATAATGAAATCAGTATAAAAATAAAGGAAACTAATTTCCCTTTAAAATTACGAGGGTCGACTGATAAGTATGGTCTCCAATTCTATAAAGCCAGTTTTAGACCAGATAGAATAATGAAATCAGTATAAAAATAAAGGAAACTAATTTCCCTTTAAAATTACGAGGGTCGACTGATAAGTATGGTCTCCAATTCTATAAAGCCAGTTTTAGACCAGATAGAATAATGAAATCAGTATAAAAATAAAGGAAACTAATTTCCCTTTAAAATTACGAGGGTCGACTGATAAGTATGGTCTCCAATCCTATAAAGCCAGTTTTAGACCAGATAGAATAATGAAATCAGTATAAAAATAAAGGAAACTAATTTCCCTTTAAAATTACGAGGGTCGACTGATAAGTATGATCTCCAATCCTATAAAGCCAGTTTTAGACCAGATAGAATAATGAAATCAGTATAAAAATAAAGGAAACTAATTTCCCTTTAAAATTACGAGGGTCGACTGATAAGTATGGTCTCCAATCCTATAAAGCCAGTTTTGGCCCAGATAGAATAATGAAATCAGCATAAAAATAAAGGAAACTAATTTCCCTTTAAAATTACGAGGGTCGACTGATAAGTATGATCTCCAATCCTATAAAGCCAGTTTTAGACCAGATAGAATAATGAAATCAGTATAAAAATAAAGGAAACTAATTTCCCTTTAAAATTACGAGGGTCGACTGATAAGTATGGTCTCCAATTCTATAAAGCCAGTTTTAGACCAGATAGAATAATGAAATCAGTATAAAAATAAAGGAAACTAATTTCCCTTTAAAATTACGAGGGTCGACTGATAAGTATGGTCTCCAATTCTATAAAGCCAGTTTTAGCCCAGATAGAATAATGAAATCAGTATAAAAATAAAGGAAACTAATTTCCCTTTAAAATTACGAGGGTCGACTGATAAGTATGGTCTCCAATCCTATAAAGCCAGTTTTAGACCAGATAGAATAATGAAATCAGTATAAAAATAAAGGAAACTAATTTCCCTTTAAAATTACGAGGGTCGACTGATAAGTATGGTCTCCAATCCTATAAAGCCAGTTTTAGACCAGATAGAATAATGAAATCAGTATAAAAATAAAGGAAACTAATTTCCCTTTAAAATTACGAGGGTCGACTGATAAGTATGGGCTCCAATTCTATAAAGCCAGTTTTAGACCAGATAGAATAATGAAATCAGAATAAAAATAAAGGAAACTTATTTCCCTTTAAAATTACGAGGGTCGATTGATAAGTATGGTCTCCAATTCTATAAAGTCAGTTTTAGACCAGATAGAATTATGAAATCGATATCAAAATGAAGGAAAGTTATTTCTCTTCAAAATTACGAGGGTTGATTGATAAGTAAGTTCTCCATTCCTATAAACCCAGTTTTAGACCAAATAGAATAATGAAACTGGAATCAAAATAAAAATTTATTTCTCTTCAAAATTACGAGAGTTGATTGATAAGTAAGCTCTCCAATCCTATAAAGCAATTTTTAGACCAGATAGAATTATGAAATCGATATCAAAATGAAGGAAAGTTATTTCTCTTCAAAATTATGAGGGTTGATTGATAAGTAAGGTCTACAATCCTATAAAGCAATTTTTAGACCAGATAGAATTATAGAACTGGTATCAAAATAAAAATTTATTTCACTTCAAAATTACGAGGGTTGATTGATAAGTAAGTTCTCCATTCCTATAAACCCAGTTTTAGACCAAATAGAATAATGAAACTGGAATCAAAATAAAAATTTATTTCTCTTCAAAATTACGAGAGTTGATTGATAAGTAAGCTCTCCAATCCTATAAAGCAATTTTTAGACCAGATAGAATTATGAAATCGATATCAAAATGAAGGAAAGTTATTTCTCTTCAAAATTTCGAGTACTGATTGATAAGGTCTCGAAATGAATAATACTAAATTCAGACTAAATTTAGAAGAATAAATCCGCTATCGAAATTGAAACAGTGCGATTATTTTTACCTAGACAGGAACTGATGCCTCAGTCTATTCAGCTTAGTCATTCCATATCAACAACTGACTAAAGAGGAATTCTAACTAGTAGAAAATATCATGACATTCCGATGGATCTATCAGACTTTTACCATGAGCGATATTAATATTTTTCGAAATAAAAAAAAATACCGTAAAGATAAACTAAGTCTATTTTAGTTTTGAATTTTCAATGAATTCGCGTCTGCAAATTATTCATAAGGAGAGAATCAATCTTAAGTCGAAGTCGAAAAGTAAAGAAAAGAAACCAGAAACATTAATGGCATCAACTCGCAATAAACTTCAACATATTTTTTTTATTTATTTTATGGTTCCTATGTTGTTTTTTTTTTTGAGTTCGTTGAAGAGAAAGAGACATGGAAAACGTAATCCCTAAAATTGTCTGTTATGTAGTGACAATCCTGAATTTAATTTTGTTTTTGTTGTTAATTTAAATATTTTATATAATTCAGTAAATGACATGATTTGAATATTCAAAATTATATCCTCAGCGCGTTTATTTTATTTTATTTTAATTTATTTTTTGTCAGCGACATGGATGGCCAGATTTTAAAATCCTCAGATATATGAGTATAATTTTCAGAGGTTGCATGTTGGTTGAAGCAGTTGTGCACACTCAACAACCCCTGCAATATACAGAATTTTGAATGTTGGTATTCATAGATACAAAATATCTGGAATGTCTACCTAAGTCACCATGCGTAAAAAAAGAATGCGATTTCTAAACCAGATTTATTCAACTACTCTAAAGAGTTCCTTCAATATCCAGAAGCTCAGCTTCCTTTCTCACAAAGGCAAACCCTTCTTCCATGAAGAAAGTAATCTCTCTCTTTGACGAAATGACTATTAGAAAACCTACCCAAATACCTTACCGTCAAACGTAGTCTTAAGTGTATTATATACGGAGAGAAATTGATCAAATGGCAAACTAAAAAAATACATTGGAAGAAATCATGGAAAAGCTAGCAATGGAAGAAATCTTGGAGAAGTTAGCAATGGAAGAAATCTTGGACACGGTAGCAATGGAAGAAATCTTGGACAAGTAGCAATAGAAGAAATCTTGGACAAGGTAGCAATGGCAGAAATCGTGAACAAGGTAGCAATGGAAGAAATCTTGGACAAGGTAGCAATGGAAGAAAACTTGGACAAGGTAGCAATGGAAGACATCTTGGACAAGGTAGCAGTGGAAGAAATCTTGGACAAGGTAGCAATGGCAGAAATCGTGAACAAGTTAGCAATGGAAGAAATCTTGGACAAGGTAGCAATGGAAGAAAACTTGGACAAGGTAGCAATGGAAGACATCTTGGACAAGGTAGCAGTGGAAGAAATCTTGGACAAGGTAGCAATAGAAGAAATCTTGAACAAGGTAGCAATGGAAGAAATCTTGGAGAAGTAACAATGGAAGAAATCTTGGACAAGTAACAATGGAAAAAATCTTGCACAAGGTAGCAATGGAAGAAATCTTGGACAAGGTAGCAATGGAAGAAATCTTGGACAAGGTAGCAATGGAAGAAATCTTGAACAAGGTAGCAATGGAAGAAATCTTGGACAAGGTAGCAATGGCAGAAATCGTGAACAAGGTAGCAATGGAAGAAATCTTGGACAAGGTAGCAATGGAAGAAAACTTGGACAAGGTAGCAATGGAAGAAATCTTGGACAAGGTAGCAGTGGAAGAAATCTTGGACAAGGTAGCAATAGAAGAAATCTTGAACAAGGTAGCAATGGAAGAAATCTTGGACAAGGTAGCAATGGAAGAAATCTTGGACAAGGTAGCAATGGAAGAAATCTTTTACAAGGTAGCAATGGAAAAAATCTTTTACAAGGTAGCAATGGAAGAAATCTTGGACAAGGTAGCAATGGAAAAAATCTTGGACAAGGTAGCAATGGAAGAAATCTTGGACAAGATAGCAATGGAAGAAAACTTGGACAAGGTAGCAATGGAAGAAATCTTGGACAAGGTAGCAATGCAAGAAATCTTGAACAAGGTAGCAATGGAAGAAATCTTGGACAAGGTAGCAATGGAAGAAATCTTTTACAAGGTAGCAATGGAAGAAATCTTGGACAAGGTAACAATGGAATAAATCTTGAGCAAGTTATCAATGGAAAAATCTTGGACAAGTTGGCAATGGAAGAAATCTTGGACTACGTAGCAATGGGAGAAACCTTGAACAAGTTTTCTATGGAAGAAATCTTGGACAAGGTAGCAATGGAAAAAAAAGTAAGAAAAGACTAACTATTGACTACAGTAAGAAAGGGTGCTTGATCATCGGCAGTAGAGATAGTCCGATGTAATGGAGACGTATTGGAACAGATATTTAATTATCGGTTTAATGTAGCAGTAAACGACGAGAAATTTGACATAGAATCTGAGGATATATAAGAAAATAAGTAATTCATTGAGAAACGGGAAAATTTTGGTAAAAACAATGTACTGCTGATTTCTTATGTAATTTAAAATGTAATCATTTGTTTAATATCATATAACAATTGTGCGTCTCCATCTGTTCGTTAGATTGTCCACCCGTTACACCCGACCAAAAGCTAAAAAATAATGAACTAATCCGTTCTGATCAGAATCTCTATTTAATATCAGTGACAGAAAGAAAGAAGTGTTTAACGTCCCCTGCTAATGCTTAATAAATAATGGACTATTTCATTTTGATCGTGTGTATACAAAATACATATAAAAACGCTACTTTGTTTCAGTTAGAAAACGAAAGAAAAAAAGAGAAGAAAGAAGTGTTTAACGTTTACAGTATTTACATTATTCGGTCTATTGTACTCATCTTTGTTGCCATTTATACAACGTTTCGGCCGTTGTACGCTCCGGCCTTCTTCAAGTGCTGGGAATTTCGAACCGAACGCTTTTTTACAATCACTGGGGTATATCATTATCATCTCTTGCAATATGGGCTCTAGTAAAAAAAATACTATATCATTATCATCCCTTGCAACGTGAGGTCTGGTAGAAAATACTAGAGAAAACCATTACCATCAAAAATAGAAGAGAAAACCATTTACATCAAAAATACTAGAGAAAACCATTAACATTCAAAAATTGCAATATGAACTCTGGTAGAAAATAGTTACTGGACAGTAGGTTAATAAGCCCCCCAAATTCAATTGTGCTTGTCCTTAAGGACACATGTCCCGCTGGATATAGACGTTGGTTAGTTCCTTTGACTTGATCCAAAGAGTTGTGAATACAATACCAGGCTACAACCGTAACTTACAGGGTTAGAGGGAGATAAGTCATGACTACCAAAAGAGACACTACTACTACGCAAGGAATGAAGTTTATACCCCAGTGATTTTAATAAAGAGTTCTGTTCGAAACGTCATACAACTGGCAACAAAGCTGTGGGCAAAAATCCGAATGGTGTAAATTCCTAGCACCTGAAGAAGGCCGGAGCGTATAACGGCCGAAACATCATACAACTGGCAACAAAGATTAGGACAATAATCCAAATAATGTAAATACTGTAAATGTTACCTCATCTCAGAAATATAAAAAAATACTATCAATTTCAAATCTTTTCATTTGTACCTACTTCTTAAAATAACGACCATCCTTCATATTTATGACTGCTAGTGAAAATTTTTGTTAAAGTTGTTAAGCTCAAATGCTTAAGGATGCGATAGGGGAATTTTTACGGGTATATTATTGTTTTACAGCTTATTCAATTATTAACAGAAGAATTATTGGAAATCCGTGAAATTTTCATGAGCTCTGGTAAAAAATACTTGAGAAAACCATTAACATAAAAAATACTAGAGAAAACCATTAAAATCAAAAATACTAGAGAAAACCATTAACATCAAAAATACTAGAGAAAACCATTAACATATAAAATACTAGAGAAAACCATTAAAATAAAAAATACTTGAGAAAACCATTAACACAAAAAATACTCGAGAAAACCATTAACACAAAAAATACTAGAGAAAACCGTTTAACATAAAAAATACTAGAGAAAACTATTAAAATCAAAAATGCTAGAGAAAACTATTAAAATCAAAAATACTAGAGAAAACCATTAAAATAAAAAATATGAGAGAAAACCATTAACATCAAAAATACTAAAGTAAACCATTAAAATAAAAAATACAAGAGAAAACCATTAACACAAAAAATACTAGAGAAAACCATTAACATAAAAAATACTAGAGAAAACTATTAAAATCAAAAATACTAGAAAAAAACATTAAAATAAAAAACACTAGAGAAAACCATTAACATAAAAAATACTAGAGAAAACCATTAACATAAAAAATACTAGAGAAAACCATTAACACAAAAAATACTAGAGAAAACCATTAACATCAAAAATACTAGAGAAAACCATTAACATCAAAAATACTAGAGAAAACCATTAAAATAAAAGATACTAGAGAAAACCATTAACACAAAATATACTATAGAAAACCATGAACATCAAAAATACTAGAAAAAAAACATTAACATCAAAAACTTGCAATATTAACTCTGGTAAAAGAGGGTTACTGAACATTAGGTTGATAAGTCCCCAAAATTCAGTTGTTCTTGTCCTTAAGGACACATGGACCGGTGGATATAGACGTTGGTTAATTCAAACTATAACCAAGTTGGGTGCTAATACTTTATTCGAATTATTTGGTAGCGGAAAAGCTTCGGTTTTCAGATTTTGGAAGACAGTCTATTCACTTTGTTACGGCATATATAAAATAGAACAGCTTGAAAATAGAAGCCAAACATAAACACAACAACCATCTACATTTCATATCACAGCTTATAATATAATGACTTATACCCTGAAAGTACTTTCATATGAAATTAAATAGATTTTGTGTACATATGGATACAGGTAATGATGCTAGTCACGTGATGCTTGCATGGGTTTCTTCTTCTTCTTCTATGTGCCCTGTCCCTTCAGGACGTAGGCGATCATGGATCTCCACGTCTCCCTATCCCTTGTGGCTCTTAGTATGTTTGCTCCTGTTGCTCCTGGCAACCCCCGTTCCGTCATCCACCTGATCAGACCCTGCAAATATGTTATCCGCTGCCTTCCTCTGTCTCTCCTTCCTTCTATCTGACCAGTCAATATCAGGTTCTCCAGGCTCTCCTTCCTCATTGCATGTTCCAGGAACTTCAGTTGTCTCTTCCTGATGCTCAGCATCAATTTCCTTTTTGTTGCCATTCTTTCTAACACTTCGTCGTTGCTTGTATGCTCAGTCCACGATATCCGTAGCATCCTTCTGTAGAACCACATTTCGGCCGCTTCCAGTTTTGTCCTCATTTTCGATGATATTGTCCAGCATTCACAGCCGTATTGAAGAACTGACATCACGTAGCAGTCTAGCACTCTTTTCTTCGTTTCTATTGAGATGTTCCTGTGTGTTAGTATTTTGCTCATCTTCTGGAACGCGTCCTTTGCCATGCCAATTCGCCTTCAGATGTCCGTGTCGGTGTCATGGGTTTCTAAGTGGTGAAATTTAGATTTCATGTAAAAATACTACTTTGTACTTTCTGTCAGTCAGTCAGTTAAGTGCCATACGTAAAACACGCTTTGGATGATCATGTTTCTTAAGAGACATGACTGACTGGGCAGAAGATTATCTCGCAGTAGGTTGTCATTGCTTTCTGCGGTAGACTGGTTGCTAACCAATGCTATAGAACCGAATACGTCTTGTTATTTAATTCATAGCTAGAGGGGGAAAAGATGTATTATATTATTAAGTATAATTATGGGAGGATCAGTTTATTACTTCATAACAAAATAAAATTGATCCCCCACTTTATGCCCAGTATAAGCATTAATCATGTTTTCAACTATCATATTCAGTCAGTCATTTAAGTGCCATACGTGAAACTCGCTTGGGCGATCATGTCTCGAAAGAGACATGACTGACTGGGCAGAAGATTATCTCGCAGTAGGTTGCCATTGCATTCTGCGGTAAACTGGTTGCCAACCAAGACTATAGAACCCAATCTATCGTGTTATTTGACTCATAGCTTGAGGGGGAAGAGATGTATTATATCATTTAGTAATTAATTAGTGGGGGATCAGTTATTACTTCATAACAATATAAAACTGATACCCCACTTTATGCCCAGTTGAAGCCTTAATCATGTTTCCAACTATTATATTCAGTCAGTCAGTTAAGTGCCATACGTGATACACGCTTTGGGTGATCATGTCTCTTAAGAGACATGACTGACTGGGCAGAAAATTATCCCGCAGTAGGTTGCCATTGCTTTCTTCGGTAGACTGATTGCCAGCCAAAGCTATAGTATCCAATCTGTTCTATTATTTAACCCATAATTGTAGGGAAAAGACGGATTAATACGTTTCTTAAGGGTATTTGTGCGTAAGTGAATGCAGTGAATTCGAACTCGGCTCTCCGATTTGTCGTTCCGAGACGATATCCAATGCGTCACAATACACATCCATACTTTCTGTACGGGTGCAAAAAATCATGATCACGACTTACAAAAAATTGGTCGTGGACCAGGTTAAGAAGTACAGCAAAAAATAATATAACAACAAGCAAAATAGGAAATAACGATATATATATATATATTAAACACGGCAAAATACAACTACTTGGAACTCTATCGCCCGGTTCACACTCCACCCACGTCTATTGAACAGGTTAAGAGGCGCATCCCTTGTTCCCTGTTTAGGATGTGGTTTCCGGCTTTCTCTCTTCCAATCCTTTCACTATTACGCAGCCCCCTTCACATCAGTGGCGTTACCGCCTTGCTCGGGGTAATACGATTAAAAAAAAACTCTGTTAGTAGAACGATAAATACGGGTTAGGTAGTGTTATGTCGTGAGTAAGAATAAATAACTCAACAACAGGAATAGGTTAATTGTTGTATTCCGTGAAAATAGTATTTACAAAGGTTATTAGTATCCAATACAAGAATAAGGGTTAATCGTCTCAACCGTCGTAAGACGTAGTATGAGCAATGGGTACTTCCGGGTCGTCACCGGAAGTCTACGCCTGACTTGTCGATCGGCTGCTCGGCACACTCTCCTACGTAGATGCTACCATTACTTTACATAGTAATGGAATAGTCCATTATAGCCGACTAGGCGCTGGCGTCCCAACAGGTAGTAATACTGTAATTCAGTCCTCGAACTGGGACTCTCAATGATTTTATGGTAGCAGTCTTGGCTATCGCCCTGATCTTCTTTTGATCTGTTGATCTGCTCCCACCTCTTGTGAGGGGAAGTATATGTAGTTGTAGGAAGAATTCAATCCGTTGAATGGGTGATGCCACCATGACAAAAATATGTCTTTGCTAAGCACTAAACGCCTGATAGCAATTCACGAACGAAGGTGATGCTGTGGCGATCATTAGCAAAAATTTGGCGCCGGCATAGGCTACGTATCCCGGTTGCAGAACCTTCAGCCCGGATAGATGAGGTTGCTTACGATATCTGCGCATCACCTATGAACCTTCCGAGTGCTTTCTGTAATTATTTTTTTTTGTGGCAAGTGATGACAGCACCTGAAAAACTTTTGGAGTTTGGTGGTTTTCGGATTTGGGATTTCGGTTAAAGGATACTGTATTTTAAAATATATTTAATGCATATCACCTCGGAAACTTCCCAGGACTTTCTTTAAATCAAATTAAAAATTATATTAAAAAATTGACAAATTCAAATAAAACATTGACTTCTACCAAGCGCCCATAGCTCAGTGGTAGTATCGCCGACTGACGCCAATTCGGTCGGGTTTCAATCCTGGGTAAAAAAGCAACTGGAGTCTAACCGTAGTGATGAGCTGTGATACAGCGAAACAGATCTCTCTGCGGATGACTATATATATATATATATATATATATATATATATATATATATATATATATATATATACTACAGACTATAATTATTAGGCCATGAAAATAGAATGGTTCTTTTGGTATTATTACGTAGCACAATTCTACAAGACAGCCAGGAAACTTTTGCTTCGGCCAGCCGCTAAGAAGAAGAGACTAGCATAGGGAAGAATGCACAAAAACTGAACACCAGAACAGTTCATTTGATGCACATGTTATTTTGCAGTATTAACAAAAGAACCATTCTGTTTTCATTTACAATTATCCACTTCGCCTTAAATACTAAAAATAGTATGAAATACATCATTTTTTATTTAAACTGGGGTTGCCTAATAATTATGGCCGGTAGTGTATCTAGGGCTCTATCTTATGTCCTACGCTCTTCCTGATATTCATCAATGATCTTTCTGATGACGTCAGTTCCAATGTTGGCCTCTATGCAAATGACACCACCATCTAATCCCATTTTAATAACAAATCTATATGGGCTGATAAGTTATATCTAGCCTCTTGTCTTGGAAAGAACCACCAAATAATTGCTGCTCTTCTTTAACCACCATAAGGAATCTTTCCTACCTTCCGTTAATATGGATTACACTAGTCTCCCCGAAAGCAATACACTGCGCCTCCTCGGCCTCACTTTCTCAGCCGATCTCAAGTGGAATGAATACACTGAATTAATAGATACCTCTACTGGAAAGAAGTTTGAGTCGCTCTGCGAGTCAAGAAGTTTTTTCTCGTCAGAATATGTTTTACACATTTTTAAATTATACCATTCGAGAGTGTATGGAATACTGTTGCCATATCTGGTCAGGTGCTCCTTCTGTTCATCTCGGAGTTCTCGACAACATCCAAAGCAATGTAATTGGTCCCAATTTGGCTGCTCGCCTTCAGCCACTTTTTCACCGACGGAATGTGGCTTCCCTCTGTCTTTTCTACAAGTATTTTCACGGCTTCTGCTCTGACGAGCTTTATTCACTTTATTCACTGGGCACGTGACTAACGACGAGGTGTTGGAGAGGATCGAAACGAGAAGAAAACTCATACGTAATATAAGGAAGAGACAGATGAGGTTTCTGGGACATGTAATGAGGAAAGAGAGCCTGGAAAATTTAATGCTCACAGAACAGATAGAGGGAAAGAGAGAGAGAGAGAGGAAACCAGCGCGAGACCTTCACGACAGGCCTGAGCAAATGGATGGCAGAACGGGGTTTAGGAGAGATACCAAGAGGAAGAATGTTGAGAGCGACAAGAGGCAGAGCAACGTAAATGTCCATGATCGCCTACGTCCTGAAGGGACACGGCACATAAAGAAGAAGAATGAATGGCGGTGAAGGGTTTGGGAGAGATACCAAGAGGAAAAATATTGAGAGCGACAAGAGACAGGTACAAATGGAAGTCCATGATCGCCTACGTCCTGAAGGGACACGGCACATTAAGAAAAAGAATATATGTGCGTATGTATGTATAAATACACACACACACACACACACACACACACACACACACACACACACACACACACACACATATATATATATATATATATATATATCAAGGAAAACTCAACACTTCATATCAAGTGGTTATAAGCTATAGTTCATTTCTATGAGCTAATTAGCTCATTTCATCAGACCTTACAATATAACTTCCATTTGGTACAAAAAATGTTGCCGGAATAATTACTTTTTTTTAACTGAAGACAAAGATAAAAATAAAAAATAAAAATGAAAATAAAAAATAAAAATAAGAAGAAAGAAAAGGGAAAGAAAAAGGAAAAAAAAAATTTGGAAGCTGGTGTTTGTTTGACCTCATAATATATATATATATATATATATATATATATGAAGATGATTTCGGAAGAAGATTGAAAGTACTTGGGTACATTGAGAAATGAATGATAATAACATATGTCAACGTTACAGATCATTTCTGACAACTTTCAATTATAATACGCGAAAAATTATTTATTATATGAACGTATTTTGTTAAAAATAATTAGACACAATGTTTGCAATTTATTTAATCTAACATGTCTAAAAGAATATTTTCTGCCTAAATAGACAAATATATATATATACATATCAGTTAAACATATATATATATATATATATATATATATATATATATATATATATATATATATAAGGTGATAGTGAAATTATTTTAGATGCATTGTTCGACTAATTATGGTTGTAGAGCGCACATGCTGAAACGCTGTGATAAATAAAATAAAGATGAAGATATTCATCCAATAGTAATCGGGATTTCTTTTATCAATATTATCGTATACGAAAATGAATACGTACTTTTTAAGAAAAAATATTTTCGGTCTAATCTTTATTTGTTGTCTTAAATAGTTACAAGATAATTCAGTCAGTTAAGTGCCATACGTGATAAACGCGTGGGCGATCATGTCTCGAAAGAGACATGGCTGACTGGGCAGAACGTTATCCCGCAGTAGGTTGCCATTGCTTTCTGCGGTAGACTGGCTGCCGACCAAGGCTATAGAACCCAATCTGTCCTGTTATTTGACTCATAGCTAGAGTGGAGAGAGATGTATTATATTATTAAGTAGTAATTAGTGGGGGATCAGTTTCATATTGTTATGAAGTAATAAACTGATCCCCCACTTTATGCCCAGTAGAAGCCTTAATCATGTTTCCAACAATTATATTCCGTCAGTTAAGTGCCATACGTGATAAACGCGTGGGCGATCATGTCTCGAAAGAGACATGGCTGACTGGGCAGAACGTTATCCCGCAGTAGGTTGCCATTGCTTTCTGCGGTAGACTGGTTGCCGACCAAGGCTACAGAACCCAATCTGTTCTGTTATTTAACCCATAACTATAAAGGAATAGACGAATTAATACCTTTCCCAAGGGTATTTGCGCGTGAGTGAATGCAAAGAATTCGACTGGAATTCGAACTCGGCTTCCCGATTTCTCGTTCCGAGCCGATATCCACTGCACCACGACGCACATAATACGTCCCCCCCCCACCCAAATGTTTTACAATTATTTCGAAATGCAATAACCTTGATAAGCTGTTTTATCAAATCTGTTTTGCGATTAATTTAAGGCAGATTAGTCAAACGTTTAAATGCGTCGAAATATATAAAAGTGACAGTCAATGAGCAAAGAAATATATTTAAATAAATAAACAAAACAAAAAAAACTCTTGTTTGTGCATGAATATTTTTGGATTTTGCAAAAAGCCAGAATCGGAAGAGACAAACGGAAAGAAACATTAATGTTCTTTCTCGGTTTGATTGACATTTGAACCGAGTAAGATGAGGTTTGCTATTTGAAAGCCTTCCAGTTCGATGGCTCGCGTTTCCAGTTCTAAGGCAGCCAAGACCATCGCTTGCTTACATCCTGTTAACAGCCCTTTCCTTAGATTCAGTCCAAAAATAAAAAAATAAAATAAAAAATAAAATAAAAAAGCAAAAATAGATCAAATATATCAATTCGAATTTAGAGAGAAAGATGTTTGCGAAATTCAAAACACTGACGACGAGCTGTCAGTCGATGATTTTTTCCTGTCAAACGCTAGAAGGTCTATCTAAAACTAAGCCTTGCGACCGCACAGACAGACAGCGTTCTGTTTTGTTTATAATTTTCTTTTTCAGCAGGGTCATTTGAATCGTCTCTCTGAAGACTGGATGAATGTCGTAATACAATTCACAAAAATCATCAATTAAAAATGTTTGTAATCTCAGACATCAATCAATGTCATGTAAACTTTAGGGTCAAAAATTTTCTTTGAAACACAAATGCTGGTTTTGTTTTGATACGGATCAATAAGCCGTTATTTTGGAAGTTGGATAAAAAATTGATGTACAACAGGTATACAGGAATTTTTTAAAACTCGATTCTTGTATATATCTATGTTACATATTTATAATTCTACCATTCGTCCATGGTTAGAATATTACTGCAGTATATGATCAAATGCCCATAATATTGACCATCAGCTACTCGGTAAAATTCAAAGAATCAGCGATATTATCAGTCATAATCTGGCAGCTCGCCCATGGTAGTAAACTTGCATCACTTTGCCTTTTCTATGAATATTTTCACGGTAATTGTTCGGGTGAGCTCCTACGACGCCACTACAACTACACCCAGAAAAAAATAAATAGGAAAACCTATCCTGAACTAAGCCACCTCTTCGCTATGGTACCCAGACATTTTTTTCAATCTTAGCGCGCAGTACAAGATCGTGCTCATGATCTTATCAATTTACAGTTGAGCTGGCTGGATGTAACCGTAAGTTCTATGCAGAGAGTTTCTTCTCTTGCACTTCTCGCTTGTGGGACTCTCTTCCGACTCTTTGCTTTGAAGCCTAGTTTAATCGGTGAAGAATTTCATTCAATATTCATTCGTTATCGACTGTCCTCCTGATTTTTCTTTCATCTTCTCGTATGTTTGTAATGATTATGTTCCTAATTTTTCCACAATCTGTAATGTCTTATGTCTTAGTGGCTTTACTGCCTTGCATTGGGTGATACCGATTAAAAAATAAATAAAAACTTAAAGAAAAGATAAACAAATATATATATATATATAGTGTACTAGTTGTTACAATGGTTTATAAATTCATAGTATCACTACACAAAAATTTTCGCGTTTCGAAGCTGACCATGTGTTTTGGTCGCTTCTCTTCGGGTGATCAAGTTGGTATGAAAATTATCTGGTAAAAAAAAACGTTTATTTGTGATGAATTTGTTTTTTTTAGGTGAAAGTGGGGTTGGGATGTGATTTGGATTCTGTTGATCTTAGTAAAATCTTAGGTGTTTGGGGGGGGAGGTGGCTTAGTTCAGGATAGGTTTTCCTATATATTTTGTCTGGATGTAGTTGTAGTGGCGTCGTAGGTGCTGCTATTTGGTTTAGGGGTGGGTATGTGTTGTTTTGTTTTTGGGTTGGTCACTTTATCGTTTAATTTTTGTTATTTTGTATTCGGGTATATGATTTTTTGTTTTTTGCAGTGTCGATATTTTCTTTAATTTTTCTACTATTTATAGGTAGCTGGACTTATTGTTGGTGTGGGGTTTGTTGTTTTTTGTTTCTACGTTTTTTGTTCCATATATTAATAGGGTTGGTTATGTGTATTTATTGCCTTTTTTGGGGGAGTCGTGTGGGTGGGGTGCTTATTTGTTTATTTAAATTTTAACGAGAAATATTTGCGATGTTTACATAATACTGCTAATTCGTCTCTACGGTTTAAAAGTTCGCTACTGTTGGGGTACTTTAGAATGTGTAGCTTTTAACTTAAACATAAAAGGCAGATGTCGTCAAGTGAGTTACAAGTTCTAGACTTTTCTAGGATTTTCCATTTTACTTTGGGTTTCTGTTTTGAATCCTTTAGCTTCCAAACGTATGTAGAAAGGGATGTTTGGTTTCGGTATAAGTTGTTTTTGAATGAAGTTAAGTGCATGTACCAACGCTGCTTAAAAGTGTTCTTAGTTGATATATATATATATATATATATATATATATATATATATATATATATATATATGCATCGCTCATTCAGTAATGAATTAGAGCACTCTTGCTATTGGGCGTGTATAATGATAATATACACGCTAAAAGTCTGCCTTCTTCTACCGAACGCCTATAGCCTAGAGGTAAAAACGCCGACTGACGCTAATTCGGTCGGATTTCAATCCTGGGTTAAAAGCAATTGGAGTCTAACCGTACTGATGAGCTGTGATACAGCGAAACAGATCTGTCTGCGGATATATATATATATTATTATTATTATTATTATTATTATTAAATATAAGCATGCGGTGTAGATATAGAATAATCCAAAGGAGTACATACAGTGATCGGATAACTCTCTTAGAGAGCTCTAAATATATATGTATATAAATACATATAGAGCAAATATAAGAATCCAGTCTGTCCCGTTATTTAACCCATAACTGGAAGGAATAGATGGATTAATACCTTTCTCAAGTGAATTTGCGGGTCAGTGAATGTAATGTATTCAGCTGGATTTCGAACTCGGCTCCCCGATTTCTCGTTCCGAGCCGCTATTCAATGCACCACAACGCACATCCAGATAAATAGTCAGGCAATAAGTGAGGTTAATATCGTTCAATTTAGTTCCAGTGCTTTTTGGAAATGCATCAATCCATCTCGTCAGCGTCTAGCTAGAGGTTAAATAATAGGGTAGACTGTGTTCTTTAGCTATAATGGCAACTAATCTAAGAGAAGGAAAATACTGAATACAAAAATTTAGAAAGGCAAATGAAAGCATTCTAGTAATTTTAATGAGAATGATGACGCTAACCACCAACACAGTGAGAGATTGCGCCATAACTTATGGTAAAAAAAAGTCTTATTCGAACCCGGTCCCCCTAGTCATGTCCCGAAACACCTCAGATCTAATGATGATTTCCCTTATGAGATGCAGGTTCGAATCCTGCTGGAGTACACATCGTTTCCTAACAAGATTTTTCGATTATTCAGGCAGGTAGCTGTATTTAAATGTACCGTGTAATTATAAAAAAAAAAAAGCATTTATATTGTGGCGTAGTTTTCGCACTGAAAGTTATAATTGTGCTATATCGGTTGCTAATCGACTTAACGTACCCAAAATGTTAGGAACTTGGTAATCTTCCACTGTAAGTTGACTCCTTAGTATTCGGCTAACTGCCGACTAATATCAACTGCCTAGTAGTTCTACTGAACTCCAATAGAACTCTAAAGAACTCTCTAGAACTTCTAAGAACTCCTAAGGACTTCTCAAGAACTTCTAGAGTTAACTTCCTGTTAACGCTTATTAAGATAGGAGGGAGAGTCCATTATCTGAGGAATAGGTGTGTTTCACCATAACAGAGGGAGAGTCCATTATCTGAGGAATAGGTGTGTTTCACCATAACAGAGGGAGAGTCCATTATCTGAGGAATAGGTGTGTTTCACCATAACAGAGGGAGAGTCCATTATCTGAGGAATAGGTGTGTTTCACCATAACAATCTGATCAAATACGAGTATCCATTAAATAATATGTCTAAACGAAGAAATTAAACATAACGGATTTCGGAAAAGATTTCGTAAATTAACTTGTATTTCTTTACATCAAAATACCAATACAGTCAGTTAAGTAGCATACAAGATACACGCTTAGGCGATCATGTCCCGAAAGAGACATGACTGACTGGGCAGAAGATTATCCCGCAGTAAGTTGCCATTGCTTTCTGCGGTATAGTGGTGGCCAGTCAAGGCTATAGAACCCAATCTGTCCTGTTATTTGACTCATAGCTAGAGGGAGAAGAAATGTATTATATTATTAAGTAGTAATTAGTGGGGGTTCAGTCTATTACTCCAAAACAATATAAAACTGATCCCCCACTTTATGCGCAGTAAAAGCCTTAATCATGTTTTTAACTATTATATTCAGTCAGTCAGTTAAGTGCCATACGTGATACACGCTTAGGAGATCATGTCTCGAAAGAGACATGACTGACTGGGCAGAAGATTATCCCGCAGTAGGTTGCCATTGCTTTTTGCGGTAGACTGGTTGCCAGCCAAGGTTATAGAACCCAATACGTCCTATTATTTAACCCATGACTGGAGGGAAGAAACGGATTAATACCTTTCTCAAGGGTATTTGTGCATAAGTGAATGCAAGGAATTTGGTGTTCCGAGTCGATATTCACTGCGCCACAGCGCACATCCTACTAAAGCAGTAGATATGAACTCTTCTAAAAAATCACGAAAATGTGTGTTGAAAACCACTATTTCGGGATATATATATATATATATATATATATAGAATGAATCCCTCAGTCGGGTGACTTTTCAGCTAGTACAATAAATAATCCGGGCAACAAAGACATTTCTCATTTTTTTTTCGATTCTGTTTGCCTTCAGAATCGATTTAATTAACACTCTTCTACTTCAGTAAGCATATATCTTCTGATCCAAACTCCAAAATCGACCATTTCGATATGTTTCTATTTAATTCATTAATAAATTCAAAAGTCTTTCTTTTCATGTGTTCGTTGTTTACATTTTGTTGGTTTTTTTTTTCATTTTCTTTTAGTTATTAACGCTTTTGACGTTCGTTAATAGGCTTTCCAGAAGAAAAAAAGCCAATTTCCACGATAATTACCTCCCCTGAAATCTTGCCCAGTCTCATTAACAGTTCTATTAGAGCGTCGTATTAATATTATTTGCGCTATCTGTTCTATCTTTACTCATATAACGGGGTTTTTTTTATGCGCTCCTTCAGCTGCTTGCTGCTGTGAAGAAATTCCGCAACCCTCGCCACGGCCGACCCTTCCCTCTTTTGACGGTCAACAGAGTTTGAAATCTGTTGTAATTTCTGTACACACTCCAAACTATGAGATAGTTGTTAAAAATCAGAGGCTAAACTGTAAGAACTAGCGTTCTATTTTATGTAATACTAGCAGTATAGCCCGGCGTTGCTCGGGTGGAATGAAAGCTTTAAAACTAATCCATGGTCCTGGAGCTCAGACTCCTTGGACGTTGGCACGAAAGACTAAAAAGCAATAGTTGTTTCCAGTTAAAGCGAAACCGTAGACTGAAAGAAAAATGAATGGATGTAACTCAAATTTTGATATCCTGGTATCGATATCAAATAAGTTTTTTCGTCGTTAACTGAATTTTGAAGGCTAAATAAGTCCTCTGAGTAAATGGTATCATGGCTGAGACTAAGAACTACAATTATATCTACTTAGAGCCAAACCCGAAGCAAAAACTAAAATAAAACGGCTGATAAAAGTACAGATATACAGGCAGATAAACAGACACACACAAACATATTGCCTTTTATATATATATATATCATCGATTTTCTGCACTATTGTAAGAACTGCAACCTTAAAAACTTCTGAATATCGTTTCTTATGTCTTTGTCTATGAGTGTATCACATTTGATTAAAATCGGACCACTCTTTCTATAACCCAATTTTTATTTTCAAGAAAATCGGCTTAGACGTTTCGGAGTCTATAGGTAACAGATACACACACACAGACACACACACAGAGACAAAGTTCCATTTATAAATAAGTTTAGATATCGATATTCTTTCATATCACTTAACGGTTACAACCTCCTATATATTGTGGTGCAGTGGATATCGGCTCGGAACGAGAAATCGGAGTGTCGAGTTCGAATTCCTGTTAAATTCACTGCATCCACTTACACGCATTATCTCTTGAAAAAGTTATTAATCTGTTTCTTCCCTCCAGCTATGGGTTACATAACAGGACAGATTGGGTTCTATAGCCTTGGTTGGTAACCAGTCTATCGCAGAAAGTAATGGTAACCTACTGCGGGAATAATATTCTGCCCAAGCACTTTCACAACATAATCGCCCAAGTGTGTATCACACATGGCACTTAATTGACTGACTGAATATAAGTGTTGGAAACATAACTAAAGCTACTAATGGGCATAAAGAGGGGGAATTGTTTATATAGTTGTGAAGTAATAAACTGATCCCCCACTAATTACCACTTATCTAAACTTATTTATATGTGGAACTTTGTGTGTGTGTGTGTGTGTGTCCGTTACCTATAGACTCCGAAACGTCGAAATCGATTTTCTTCAAAATTTGCACAGTTGTACTATAAGCGTCTGTGAGTGTTCTTAGCAAGGTTTTGTGTCGAGGTATCCCCGATAAATATCGAAAATCGATAATTGAAAAAATCGGGTTATAGAAGGAGTGGTCCGATTTTAATCAAATTTGATACACTCATAGATAAAGACATAAGAAACGATATTCAAAAGTTTCAAGGTTGCGGTTCTTACAACAGTGCAGAAAATCGATTATATATATATATATATATATATATATAAATAAAAGGCAAGATGTTTGTGTGTGTATCTGTTTATCTGTCTGTATGTCCTTTATACAAATCCACAATTTTTATCCGATTTACATCAAACTTCCCACAAGTATTCTTTAGGCTGAGTCTGAGCTCCAGGACCATGGATTAGTTTTAAAGCTTTCATTACACCCGAGCAACGCTTGGCTATACTGCTAGTTAATATAAAAATATAATATAATCCATCTCCTCTCCTTCCAGCTATGGGTTGAATAGCAGCACAGATAGGATTCTATAGCTTACAACCAATCTACCGCAAAAGCAATGGCAACCTACTGCGGGGGAAAATAAAAAAACCTTCTGCACTGTCAGTCATGTCTCTTTCGAGACATGATCGCCCAAGCGTGTATCATGTATGGCACTTAACTGAATGATAGCAAGATTTGTCTCATTGACAAGCCTCACCATTTCGGTATCCATTCACATAAACTAGTCGTGTAGGTGGTCCTCTACTTTTTCACACTTCTCTGATTGTCAAATTCGAGCACTTAAGGATCGTGCAACCACTTCTTAATAGCTGTAAATCTCATGTCCACTCAATCATGGATAGTAGCACATGTTAGGGTCCCAGCTGTGGGCAAATAGTAAACCCCCAAACTGGGGTTAAAACATTATGAAAATAGAAAATAGAAAAATAGATATTTATCGCAAAAATGCCAGCCGTTAATTTTTATATAAAATTTACTACCAATATATATTTATAGTAAAATAAGAAACAATAAATTTTTATTGTAGAATAATAATACAATTTTTAGAGTAAAATGACCGACAATACATTTTTATACTAGAATGACCAACAATACATTTTTATAGTAGAATTACCGACAATACATTTTTATTGTAGAATAACCAAAAATATACTTCTGTACAAGAATAACCAAAATAGATTTTATAGTAGAAAAACTAACAATAAACTAATTGTCAGCGGTTGATAGCAAACAATAATGCTAAAAATATTTAGATTTCGGTATTAATTAAACCATAGAGGTTGCCGCTAAACAAATTCAGCCAAAAAACAAGACATAAAAAAACACTTTTATGACAATAATCCATATAATATCCTAAAATTTCTTAAAGAAATCAAACTGTATTCCAAAATATAACTTCAACAAAACTAAAATAAAAAACACACGTATCACCGCATTTTATAATCATGTTCAAACAAACTTGTATATGCACAAAAACTGAGTATCGTCTACCATTCGATTGTGAAAGCAGAAGAACGTATATCATATTTTTATTTCTTAAAACACACGTATCCCCGTCTCTAGTAATCATGTCCAAGCAAACTTGTTTAAGCACAAAAGCTTTGTATCGTTTACCATCTATTCAATTGTTAAAGCAGAATAACGTATATCATATTTTTATTACTTAAAACAGACGTCTCATCGCCTTTACTAATTATGTACAAACAAACATGTGTATTCACAAAGAAGCTGAGTATCGTCTACCATGTATACTATTGTGAAAGCAGAATAACATATTTTTATTAATTCAAAGCGCACAAGATAATGAAATTTCTACATGAAATGATTCATAAGAGTTGATATGCAGTTAAACAAACAAATCAATCACTTTCCAGGTATTAAAAAGTGGCTTAATTTGACATCTTCATTTGGTAGTTCGAATCTTGGGCTTTTACGATTTTGCTGAAAACCATGTATTCTGTCTTTTTACAATTGATAATTCTTTCTTCTTGCTTTCTTGTACTAACTTGTCTAAAAGGCCTTGTAGAGTTCTTTTTGTGCCGTCTGCATATCTTATATTGTTAATGTTGCACGCACCGATAATGAACCCTGGTAGAGTGTCTAGATCACTTAGGATAGCTCCGCATCGTGGAGCACCGTTTCTCAACCGATGAATTGACTACATTCGACACCAATGAATCTGATTGGGAGACTGGAGCTTTTAAGGAGCGTCGAACCACATCCTCATTGCTGTTTCTTCCAGGTTCATCCTGAACCGGGTTGACAGCACATGTTAGGTTTCTAGCCCTTGGCAAATAGTGAACCCCAAACAAAAACAAAAGCAAACACTATGTAAGTATAAAAATGCATTTTATCATAAAAAATACCAGCAATATATTATTATGTAAAAAATGATCAACAATACATATTATTTTTAAGTGCCCTGTATTTTCAGGACGTAGGCGATCGTCGCTCTCTACATCTTCCTGTCCGTTGCAGCTTTTAATATATTTGTCTTGTTATTTCTTCCAGATGCTGCTTTGCCATCTATTTGCTTAAGCTTTCAAGTATGTCACGCGCTGGTTTCCCATCTCTCTCTCCCCCTCTATCTACCTTGTGAGCATCAGATTTTCCAAAACCCCCATCTTCATAACGCGTCCCAGAAACTTCAACTGTCTCTTTCTGATGTTAAGTATAAGATTCTTTTTTGTTTCCATTCTCTCCAAAGCCCCAAGCGTAGGTTTTCGATCCATGGTATTCTCAGCATCCTTCTGTATAACCAGATTCCTGTTGTTTCGAGTGTTTTCTTCATCTTTTATGAGATTATCTAGCATTAGCTGCCATATTGAAAGACAGACATTACATAGCAGTCCAGCACTTTGTTTCCAACGAAATCTTCCTGTCACTCAGTACTCTGCTCAGCTTTTGAAATGCGTCCTTGGCCAACCGAATATACCTCCAGACTTTAGTGGTCGTATATTCTGTCCTCTGTTAGAACACTTCACGGGTATTTAAATTTCTGTACCCGACTTATTTTTGTAATTGGCATTTTAATACTTATTTATAGCAAAATGACCAACAATACATTTTATAGTAGAATTACCAACAATACATTTTTATAGCAAAATGACCAACCACATATTTTATAGCAAAATGACCAACAACACATTTTATAGCAAAATGACCAACAATACGTTTTATAGTAGAATTACCAACAATACATTTTTATAGCAAAATGACCAGCAACATATTTTATAGCAAAATGACCAACCACATATTTTATAGCAAAATGACCAACAACACATTTTATAACAAAATGACCAACAACACATTTTATAGTAGAATTACCAACAATACATTTTATAGCAAAATGACCAGCAATACATTTTATCGCAAAATGACCAACAATACATTTTATAGCAAAATGAATGACCAACAATACATTTTTATAGCAAAATGACCAACTACACATTTTTATAGCAAAATGACCAATTTTATCTGTAGTTGAAGGCATACAAATGCATTCAAAACATTTAGATTTTGGCATTAAATAACCCACATGGATGTTGATATGCTTCTAAGTAAAATGAATAAAATAACAACAACAATCTCACCCGAAGTGCACTAATTTACACTGAAAGTTAGCCAGGTGCACCCAAAATTAACAGAGAAGTAATTTACGAATTATTCTTATATAAAAAAATATCAAATATTTATTTTTTTAAAAAGCTGGAGACACCAAATACATGGCTTCCATGTCTAAGTCAATTTTTATATTTTAAACTTCGTCATAACTTCATTAATTTTCAGAAAAAAATGGACAATCCGTTTTTTTTTTTGTTTTTTTTTTAATCATTCTTGGGATTATATCAGTCATTATCCGTCTCCCCCAACCAAAAAAAAAGTACCTGATTCTTCATTAATCCATTCAGAAGAAAATTGTTCCGTTTATCTTCTTTGGGGATTGCTAAACGAAAAAAAAAAAGCAACTATTAAAATTAATTTTCTTTGCCAAAGAACATCAAGCAAATGTTTCAACTTTCTTCTTTGCTTTCCTCAAGGCATAATATATAAAACTTTACATTCAAAAGCGTACCAAGACACATCAAGAACAGATTTTCCATAATCAGATTTCAATATTCAGTGTAATAGCTTAAAAATAATTGCTTAATTCAGAAAACCTTTTAATTATTTTCTTTTTTTCAAATTTCATGACTTTTTTGTCTTATCAAAAATTGAAAGAAGGCGTCAAATTTTTTTTAATTAATCCACACTTGCGCACAAGTTAAAAGAAAAAGGCTGCGCCACATTGCTGTAGAGTTTTGAATAAATCCTGTGTCGATGGAGTTTCTCCACCATAAATAAATTCAGAATAGAAAGAACATTTAAAGCAAAAGGAGAAATTTATATCTTCGCTAACAAAAATGTTTTAGAGGACAGAATTAATTAACACATATTGTTTCGGGGCAAATCGACAAGAGTAAAATTAGTACAACGCAGCCATTTAGCATTTAATATTCAACAAATAATGTACAATATTGAATTGCCATTGTTTCGTTGGTCTCTTTTCCACTAGGTTCCCCACATTTTCGGGTTTTTTGCCACAACTAAGCGTTATAACAAAAGACAGAAAGTGCGACACAGAGATCTGAACTCGAATTGTCATGGCGAAGGAAGCATTCCAGAAGTTGAGTAAAGTATTAAGAAACAGCACAATTTCGCTAGAAACAAAGAAGAGAGTACTGGATTGCTACGTGCTGTCCGTCCTTCAATATGGCAGTGAATGCTGGACAATATCATCAAAGATGAAGGAAAAACTTGAATCAACGGAAATGTGGTTCTACAGAAGGATGCTGCGAATCTCATGGATTGAGCATATTGTTGTATATCGCCAAACAACAAACACGCATATATATAAAAAATATAAGTTATATTTTTATTAATGACGATGAACCGTGTAGCATAGGGGACAGAGAATTGAGAGAGCGCGCCTCTAATGGGTTGACGGGAGTGTCGTCGTATCTGTTGTGTCTCACTTCACCGGCCGATCTCTGTCGCTCCTCTCTACTGCTACTCTCTCTGGCGAATCCGTGCGCCGAGGTCTTTTTATAATCTCCAGAACCGGGACTTTTTCTTCCGGTTTTGCCTCGCCCACGCACGCCCACGTAATTCTCAGAGACACCTGTTCTGTTTGCCTCTGTAGCCATTTCCGCTACTGCCGGAAATAAGGTCAAACAAACATCCGTTCCTTTCAACGACCGGAGACACCATCGCTTGCATCAGCCTTCCTCGGGTGGGACCAGATTGTTATATTACATTCCTCGCCCTCCCATTTTCCAAAATGTTCACCTAAGAACATTTTAAGCGCAACACCCTCACACTCCTCCCCATGCCACACAAGCCCGACAATTGTATAAAACATGTGCACGCCAAAACAACAAAACATGTGCATGCCGAAACAAAAAAAACAACAAAAAAAAATATATAGGGGAGCCTACATCGGCAACCCAACAATGTTCGTGTCCATCTTGAAAATTGTTCTACCAGCTCGATGTTTCATTGTTCTTTTTTTTTTTTTTTTTTAATATCCATTTTCACAGAATTGGGCAAAGTGCTTAAAAATGTTCATTTTCTTTCTCGACTCTGTCCATAAGCGTAGACGCCTCGATGCATAACCACACGATTATAGGCGGTAACCGCGCCTCAGTTTCTAAACTGACATCGAGTAAATGACCTTTGACCAACACCATGCGTGCTTCTGCTCGAGTTTATTGTTACACATGTAACTTCATTTAATTTAATTTAATTTAATTTCAAACATACTATGTTTGAACACAGAAAAATGGCCATTATCTGCCGTACATATCATTCATAGTCTGACCAAGAAATGTTCAATAGAAAATGAAGAAAATTACCCTGATTCCAACGTTAATCCGCATGCAATTTACTTGTGGAGGATTAGAGGTTTCATCTATATTAATTTAGTCTAAAAAAATGGACCCGTGACTCGTAGTTCCTTAGTTTTTACAATGTTTTCCATTCCTTGAACTACTTCCTCTGGATTCGAATCCAAGCATATCTGATTTGTTGACATCTCTCTGTTTAACGCAGAGACATTTGAGTGTTGAACACCCGTTGACCCCGGAGTACTATTCACAACGGATAACTCCCTTTCCTTTCCCGAAGCACTGTTGCTTCTTTCACACTTAAAAATCCGCTTCCTAGCTATTATTCCAAGGATTATCATAACGCCGACTATGCCAGCAATGACTCCTATCGTCAACTTCTTCGGGAGTTCTTCATATCCTTCACTAAATCTTTCCATATCTATCTGTCCCAAGGTATTTACTAGTTTGCGGATAGGAATCTCCTCCATATCGCGCAATTCTACCGGCATGGTGTCCACTGAAAAATTGGGAAATTTCTGCGTAATTGGGGACCAAACCACTGAACCAGAGACATATAATTTACTTTATGCTTTAGATACTATTAATAATTTTCCACGTTTGTATCTTTCTTTTTGTTCCGATCAACTGTGGAATCTGCAGGTCTATCCGTGTCAATATAAAGTTTTCAGAAATTAATATATCTTCAAAAGATATTTCCCAAGTCACATAAATGAAAATTCACAGAGGATGTTGAATTGATGGGAACCTGCACAAAAGCATAATTCACAAACATAGAAATGTAAATCATTTTGTAGTGTACAGTCATTGAAAAGAAATCAAAAAAAAAAAAAAGAAAACCTAACACTGCACAAACCAAAGAAAACATTGTTATCAACAAGTTAATCCAATTATCCACTTTAAAGAGTAGAAGAAACTTCCTTTACATGATTTTACATTTCACTTACTCAATAAAAGTAAGATTAATTAAGCAACATACCAGTAAACTCACTTCACATATATGGTAAAATATTAACAAAAAAAATAAATCATTAACTCAGATGTTTTGTACTTACAGATAGGTAAATATTTATTCCTCCCGTCAACCCCCTATGCGCTCTCCGCTAGGCGTACTACTCTCTACATGTAGTCCTGCACCCCCTCCGTTCTACCCTTAATGTGTTCGACACCGAACAATCCATATTTCTCAACTCTAGGGCCAGATCGGCAAAAGCACGCTGTTCCATTTTTTTTTCTAACTAGACTTATAAACACGAGCAGAAAACACACACTATCAAATCAAAGAGTCACCTACCTTGGCTGATGTCTATAGTCGTGCGGCTGCTATATATTTTCGTCTTCTTTTTTCTTTCTATCTGGTAGTTTTAAGTCCGTTGAATTTTCAATCGTCGCCGTGGCAACCAGCTCGCATCTAACTGTTTTGTTGTCTCAAAACAGCAAGTCACTTAGGCACCAATTTGAAGGTCTGTGACTGAGCCGGTTATATATCGCCAAACAACAAACACGCATATATATAAAAATATAAGTTATATTTTTATTAATGACGATGAACCGTGTAGCATAGGGGACAGAGAATTGAGAGAGCGCGCCTCTAATGGGTTGACGGGAGTGTCGTCGTATCTGTTGTGTCTCTCTTCACCGGCCGATCTCTGTCGCTCCTCTCTACTGCTACTCTCTCTGGCGAATCCGTGCGCCGAGGTCTTTTTATAATCTCCAGAACCGGGACTTTTTCTTCTGGTTTTGCCTCGCCCACGCACGCCCACGTAATTCTCAGAGACACCTGTTCTGTTTGCCTCTGTAGCCATTTCCGCTACTGCCGGAAATAAGGTCAAACAAACATCCGTTCCTTTCAACGACCGGAAATACCCTCGCTTGCATCAGCCTTCCTCGGGTGGGGCCAGATTGTTATATTACAATATGAGTAATGATGAGGCCTTGGAAATCATAGAAAGAAAAAGGAAATTAATGCTGAGCATCAGGAAGAGACAGCTGAAATTCCTAGGGACATGCAATGAGGAAGGAGGGCTTGGAGAATCTGATGCTAACAGGCCAGATGGAGGGAAAAAGAGACAGGGGAAAGCAATGGATAACATATTTGAATGGCCTAATCAGGTGGATGACGGAACGAGGATTGCATGGTTTAACAGGAGAAGGCGTGCTCATGGATACGGAAACGTGGAAGGCTATGATCGCCTATGTCCTGAAGGGACAAGACACATAGAAGAAGAATCTACGATGTGTGTAGTAGTGCAGTGGATATCGGCTTTGAATGAGAAATCGATGTGCCGAGTTCGAAATCCAGTTGAATTTCTTGTATTCACTAACGAGAAAATACCCTAATGAAAGATATTGAAACGCCTCTTCCCTCCAGTTATGGGTTAAATAACCGAACAGATTGAGTTCTACATCCTTAGTCGGCAACCAGTCTCCTGCAGAGAGTAATGGCAACGTACTACGGGATAATCTTCTGCCCATTCAGTCATGTTTCTTTCGAGACATGACGGACACAAAAGTGTATCACGTATGGCATTTAACTGACTGAAGCTTCGATTATAAATCAGCATATTCTATTTTGATTAGGGTACTTCAATGCGGTTTAATGGTTAGATCAATTGATCAATTTACTCCTGTGTAACTGGTCCTTTCCTCTCTGGGTCACCCCACACTTTCGGCTTTTTGCCACATTATGAATCACCATATTCTATTCTGATTAGAGTACTTCGATGCGATGTAATGGTTTGAACGATAGATAAATTAGTTCTGTGTAGCTAGTCCGTTCCTCAGTGGTTGCCCCTACAGTGGGCCTTGTGACATTTCTAAGCTTCACTTACATAATCACCTAATATATTCTTGTGAGGGCATTTCGATGTGGTTTATCGGTTAAAACGCTAGATCACTACTGAGTAATGATTTGCGAGGGCTATGACTATTTGGTGAATCTGCCTGGCTAAAGATAATACGCTTCCTGATTGAGATCGAACATTTTCACTTTTTTTTCACCTTATTTTTTATCGATTCATCAATTCATTCACTTTTTACGGCTTATGTGCGTTCAGGGTCAAGGAATATTGGCTCAGAATGAGGAATCAGAGAGCCGATTTCAAACGCCATTTGGATTTGTTGCATTCTTCTTCTTCTTCTTCTTCTTCTTCTTCTTCTTCTTCTTCTTCTTCTTCTATGTGCCCTATCCTTTCAGAACGTAGGCGATCATGGCTTTCCACGTCTCTCTATCCCTGGTGGCTCTTAGCACGCTTTCTTCTGTTACACCACTCAATCCTCCTTTCTGTCATCCAATAGCTCAAGCTCATAAATCTAGAATATGAATGTATAGAAACTAGAAGGGACACAAAACGAGGGATCAGTTTATATATTGATTATAATACAGAATTGATCCCCCATTTTATGCCAGCATTATAATTACTTATAAACAGTTGACATATATATTCTTTTTCTATGTGCCCTATCCTTTCAGGACGTGAACAATCATGTCCTTCGCCGTCTCCCTATCCCTGGTAGCTCTTAGCACGCTTTCTCCTGTTACACCACTCGACCTCCTTTCTGTCATCCACTAGCTCAAGCCCATCAGTCTAGAATATCTTTTTCGAGACATGATCGACTAAAACGTGTATCACGTATGGCACTTAACTGACTGACTGAATGAATATAATAGTTGGAAACATGATTAAGGCTTCTACTGGGTATAAAGTGGGGAATCAATTTTTTATTGTTATGAAGTAATAAACTGATCCCCCACTAATTACTACTTGATAATATGATACATCTCTTCTTTCTCTAGCTATGAGTCAAATAACAGGACAGATTGGGTTCTATAGCCTTGGTTGGCAACCAGTCTACCGTTAAAAGTAATGGCAACCTACTGCGGAATAATTTTCTGCCCAGTCAGTCGTGTCTCTTTCGAGACATGATCACCCAAAGCGTGTATTACGTATAGCACTTAAGTGACTGACTGAATATAATTGCTGAAAACATGATTAAGGCTTCTACTGAGTATAAAGAGGGGGATCAGTTTTTATTGTTTTTAAGTAATAAACTGATCCCCCACTAATTACTACTTAATAATATAATACATCTCTCTCCCTATAGCTATGGATCAAATAACAGGATAGATTGGGTTCTATAGTCTTGTCTGGCAACCGGTCTACCGCAGAAAGCAATGGCAACCTAATGCGAGATAATCTTCTGCCCAGTCTTTCTTTCGAGACATGATCGCCCAAACGTGTATCACGGACTCAATGCAATGGAAGTGCGTTGAAAGTGGAGTGAATATAGGCTCGGAACGGGAACTCGTAGAGCCGAGTTCGAATTCCCGTTGAATTAGTGGCATTCACTTAAGTTCTGAATACCACTGGGAATTGTATTAATCCATCTCTTCTCCTTCTAGTTATGGGTTATATAGCAGGACAGATTGGGTTCTGTAGCCTTGGCTGGCAGCCAGTCTACCGCAAAAAGTAATGCTAAACTACTGTGGGAAAATCTACAGTCCCATTAGTCATGGATCGAAAGATTCATGATCGCCCAAGCGTGTATCAAATATAGTCCTTAACTGGCTGAATGAAGTTAAAACAACGATAATTGTAGTTAGGTTTTAAAGCGGTTATTCCCAACGTGGGGCGTACGTCTCACAGGGGGGCAATTTGATTTTTGAGGGGGTAATTCGATTGTTATGTTTTTGCCACTTGAGTCTAAAGTTGACTAAATTAGTTCCTAATATAAAATCTCTTTGCAGCAGGCATGAAAGCACAAGGTTCTCACCAACTGACTAACTTTATTGTACTTATCTGAAATGAGCTGAATGATATTTTGATTTGATATCTTTACTGTACAATGTACAATGTGCAATTCAATTAAAAGTATAGGGGGAATATCTTCTTTTATTTATTCTTTTTCTTTTTCTAGTTCTAGTAGGATTCCGTTTGTAGTGAAGGGTAATTGTATACCGTAGCAGGTTAACGGAATTTGGCCTTGTGGGAAGATAGCCCACTATAATTCATAAAATGATTATAAAATCAAGAAAGGCAATTTTGAAGATGAAATAACATATATATATATATATATATATATATATATATATACATTTCAATTAATGTTTTACAAAGTAATGCTTCAAATAAAAGTTCAACGGAGGTTAGAGAGTTCACAACAAATATAATGCTGAAAAGATTAAAGACTTAGGAGTATAGAAGCGTCTTGAAGGTAAGGAATGTTCGTTTAGAAGTTGCCGCTTCTAAGGTCAGTAGGTCAGCGAGTTGGTTTGTGTGGAATGTCTTTGAAAAGGTCAGTTAGTACTTTTGAGGAATGTTTCGAATTCCAGCTGAATTCATTACATTCACTTACGCGCAAATACCCTTGGGAAAGGTATTAATCCGTCTCTTCCTTCCAGTTATGGGTTAAATAGCAGGACAGATTGGGTTGTATTGCCTTGGTCGGCAACCAGTCTACCGCAGAAAGCAATGGCAACCTACTGCGGGATAATTTTCTGCCCAGTCAGCCACGTCTCTTTCGAGACATGATCGCCCAAGCGTGTATCACGTATGGCACTTAACTGACTGACTGAATATAACAGAAACATAATTAAGGCTTCTATTGGGCATAAAGTGGGTGATCGGTTTTCTATTGTCATGAAGTAATAAACTGATCCCCCACTAATTACTACTTATTAATAGAATAATATAATTCACCAATCTACCGCAGATGGCAATGGCAACCTACTGCGGGATAATCTTCTGCCCAGTCAGTCATGTCACTTTCGAGACATGATCGCCCAAGCGTGTATCACGTATGGCACTTAACTGACTGACTTTGAAAAGGTGAGTAATTACTTATGAGACAAGGGAAGGAAAGTGGTCAGCATAGTAGCCGCTCGACTTAAGTCAAGGGAGAAACTGACAAATCTAGCATAAGATTACTTCTGTCTAACGAAGCTTTTGTGTCTCCGCTTTTTATATCTGCTTTTTTTGGATCAAAACGCAGGTCGTTTCGAATTTCACCCTTGTATTTGATTCTGGGCTTCCCATTGGCTGGTAAATAAAATTCACGAAGGCTCGCGAAATGGTAATTTGATATTTGATTAATTTTTATTTTTCAACCGGAACTTCTGCGCAAACCTGGATGAGCACGTCGAGTTTTATTCATTTGCCTTTTTGTTGTGAGAGAGCCAACATCCAGTTTCTCGCTTTTGTTCGGTCGGTATCACCACAAAAGTACTGATCAAAGTATTACAGAAAAAAAAGCTTCCTTTAAAATAAGTTCTTGTTTATAAATTTAAATATTTCAATTTTCTGTTACATGCCTTCAAAGTTTATTTGATTGTTTCATATAAACATAAAAATAATCCCTAATATTTTATTTTTTGGTAATTTCTTGCTCAGAACTTTAATTGTCTTTTATTTACTTTTTCTTTTTCATGTTGTTTTTAAGTTTGTTTAAGCCACCTTAAGGTTTTAAAGCAGTTTGAACCTTAAATAAACTTTAAATTTTAAGTTTAAAAGAGGCTCATCCCTTGTTCCTTGCTTAGGATGTGGTTTCCGGCTTTCTCTTTTCAAATCTTCTCACTTTTTTTTTTTAACTGGAGTAGATAGATCTATCTATCGCCCGGTTCACACTCCACCCACGTCTATTGAACAGGCTAAGAGGCTCATCTCTTGTTCTCTGTTTAGGATGTGGTTTCCGGCTTTCTCTTTTCAAATCTTTTCACTGTTACGTAGCCCCCTGCATATCAGTGTCGTTACTGCCTTGCTCGGGGTGATATGATAAAAAAAAAAAAAAAGAATTATTATCAACATATGGCAGGTGGGATATCAGGATTCTAGAGGTGATTAGATGCTGGGGGTGGCCAGAAAAGGTAAGGAAACACTGTTTTAAAGTTGCTGTTACTAACAGGATATGGTTATTATATGTACGATATAAAATGTATTTGTCACGAATTATATTGTGTATTTTTTTAATCTTAAGCCAAGTTCGTTTTCCAAACCAATAATGGAGTGTGCAAAAATTTGAATGAAAATTTATGACAAATATCTGAACATTCGACTTGATATAATGGAAGTTATATGAAGGCTGTAACAGGAAATACTATTGGCACTCAACTATAAATATGAATGTCCCGCTAAAAAATGACACTGTTCTGTTTTATTTAATTACGTTGCCGAACAATAAAAACTAAATCTTATCTTTTCTCGCTGCAAAAATAAATAAATAAATGAATTAAGATTGAAATAAAAGTCAACAGAAACAAACTCGTAAAAGCAAGAAAAATAAGAACAAATTAAACTAATAACCATAAAAATAAAGAAATCTAACGGTTTTCTAAAAATTGACAAAACCAGATTTGCTTGACAATTCAGTCAGTCTGTTAAGTGCCATACGTGATACACGCTTGGGCGATCATGTCTCGAAAGAGACATGACTGACTGAGCAGAAGATTATCCCGCAGTAGGTTGCCATTGCTTTTTGCGGTAGACTGGTTGCCTGCCAAGGCTATAGAACCCAATCTGTTCTGTTACTTGACTCATAGCTAGAAGTATAAGAGATGTATTATATTATTAGGTAGTAATTAGTGTGGGATCATTTTATTACTTCAAAACAATATAAGAGTGATCCCCCACTTTATGCCCAGTAGAAGCCTTAATCATGTTTTCAACTATTATATTCCGTCAGTCATTTAAGTGCCATACCTGAAAAACGCTTTAGGCGATCATGTCTTGAAAGAGACATGACTGAAAATTTGGGCAAAAGATTATCCCACAGTAGGTTGTCATTACTTTCTGCGATAGACTGGTTGCCAACCAAGGCTACAGAACCCAATCCGTCCTGTTATTTGACTCATAGCTAGAGGGACAAAAGATGTATTATATTATTAAATAGTAATTAGTGGGGGATCAGTTTATTACTTCATAACAATATAAAACTGATCCTTTACTTTATGCCCAGTAGAAGCCTTAATCATGTTTTCAACTATTATATTCAGTCAGTCAGTTAAGTGCCATACTTGATACAAGCTTTGGGCAATCGTGTCTCTTTTGAGGCATGACTGACTGGGCAGAAGATTATCCCGCAGTCGGTTGTCATTACTTTCTGCGGTAGACTGGTTGCCAACCAAGGCTATAGAACCCAATCTGTCCTGCTATTTAACCCATAGCTGGAGGGAGAAGAGACAAATTAATATCTTTCCCAAGAGTGTTTCCGCGTAAGTGAATGCAACAAATTCAACTGGAATTCGAACTCGGCTCCCCGATTTCTCGTTCTGAGTCGATATCCACTGCACCGCAACACAGAACTTGCATTAAAAGACGTACGGTGGAGAGGATTGAGGAATCGGAGAATCCGAGTTCGAATTCCAGTTGAGTTAATCGCATTCACTTACTCACAAATACCCTTAGAAAAAGCATGGATGCATCTCTAAATAGCAGGACAACTTGGGCACCATAGCCTTGTTTGGCAACCAGTCTTCGAAGAAAAAAATCTGAATTTTAAATAGCTGTTGCCTTGTAGGTCCTGTCACTTTAGGCAAACGCTAGATAAAGGTGCCTTCAAAAACAGATCCACCTACCATGTCAGCTCAAAGAAACGGACTGCCTTCTCCTCATTGTCTTTAGTCATTTTCTAACACCTTCTTCAGGTCTTTTTTACAGGAATTGTTCCGATGGCACCAAGACGTTAAGAACACTATTAGATTTAGATAGATAGATAGATAGATAGATAGATAGATAGTATACAGTCATTAAAGCCATCTCAGAGTCTCAGGTTTTCTTGCTATCACTTCAAACGTAATGATATATATATATATATATATATATATATATATATATATATATATAATTCGGTCGGGTTTCGAGCCTGGGTTATGTAGCAATCGGAGTCTAACCGTACTGATGAGCTGTGATACAGCGAAACAGATCTGTCTGCGGATGACAATATATATATATATATATATATAGAGAGAGAGAGAGAGAGAGAGAGAGAACTGAACGAAAAATATATAAAATTAAAGAATAATTAATAAGAAAGAAAGAAAGAAAGAAGGAAAGAAATCAGAACGAAAGACAAAACGAAAGAAAGAACAGAAAGCCAAAACGAAAGAAAGAAAGAACGAAAGAAAGAACGAAAAAAGAAAGAAAGACAAAAGGTAAGAAAAAAGGAAGCTAATGAAAGAAATAAAGAAAGAAAAACAAAACGATAGAAAGACAAACAAAAGAAAGAAAGAAAGAAGGAAAGAAAGAAAGAAAGAAGGAAAGAAAGAAAGAAAGAAGGAAAGAAAGAAAGAACAAAAAGGAAGCTAAAGTGATTGGGAGAATGGAAAGAAACAAAAAAGATTTTAAAGAAAAGTTACCAAATTATTTCAGATAAGAAGGCGATTATTGATCTGTATTATTAAAGGTAGCCCCCCCCCTCACAGAAACAAACAAGAAGAGATAAAAAAACATCTATTATAAGAAAAGAAAACAAAGAAGAATGAGTAGAAAACTGTTCTAGTAACGATTCTGTTGAGATGCGATGGATTCATTTTGGTTTCTATCGAAATAACGATGCTTTTGTAGATAATCAGAAGAAAGGGAACATCGAGTTGTTTCCATCCCTGCAGGGCAAGAAAGACTTCATCTCAAAGCAGGTTCGATGAACAATTACCCGTGTCATTCGGTACAGAAAGCCGATAAAAACAAGCAAAAGAAAAAAGCGACATTTTGATCAAAGAGGCAATTGTGACCATCATTGTTGACAAAACTCAAAAATGTTATACAGAGAACAAAATAGGGGCAAGCAATTACCAATATCAACGGCAACAAACAAAACAGTCTGATTAGTTAACAACTTAGGGATTTTTGGTTTAGATTTCTAACAAGCAACGACAGAACACGAAAACGTCGTGAAGACAGGCATTTATACAGAAACAGTAGATTCTGTGTAAAAATAAAAAAAAAATAACTAGCCTTGAGTAAGGAAAATAGATGAAAATTTTATAGAATATTTACTCTTCTTCCCCACGTGAGAGAGATGTGGCACAAGGTCTTTTTTAATATGGGGAACCTGAGCGCGTACGCCCAGGTACTGTGCAAAACATTACCTATCCACTGCAGTGGATCAGTTCAAAACCGGCTAAACTGGTCTTAAACTGGTTTTGTTTTGGTCAATTTGAACCCCAGCCTAACGGCCGGAGGCCCAAGAACCTTGCAAACGATGACTAGAATCAAGTTAGTATTTATACAGAAATGCTTCCACTCATTTACCAGCAGCCAATCACAGCAGAAGCAATGGACTATCCCACTTGAGCACAATGAGATGCTCCAGGGCACCATAAATAGTTCTCTTTCTCAAGGTGGTTTTATTATGGTCTCGGATTGTTCCACAACTGAGTGCTTATCTTTACAACAGAATTGTTCTACAAAAGAAACAGAGATGGCTATAAATGAACAGGTTTTTAAATATTTCACCCCGAGCAAAGCAATACTATCTACTAAGATACAAGTATTTACTGAGGGAATGAGACTCAGTGTACAATAACGGAATATATTTTTAATTATTTCACGACGATCAAGGGATTAAAAGTCACTTGAGAGCAAAGGATTGCTGAGAGGGAAAGAAACAGCGAGAGGACAAAAAAAAAAAAAAAACAGGTTTTTAATCATTTCACCCCAAACAAGGAAATAAAAGCAACTAGGGTGTATTGGGTTACTGAGAGATAAAAAACAAAAAAAAAAAACAAAAAAAAAAACGGTTTTTAATCACTTAACACCAAAAAAAGAAAAGAAAATGTCACGAGGGTGCAAATTGTTACTGAGGGTAAAATAAACAGAGAGGACAAAATAGAAAAACAGGCTTTTAATCATTTCACCCCGAAGAATATTATAAAAGCCATTAACCTTTTTCTTCTTCTATGTACCCTGTTCTTTCAGGACGTAGGCGATCATGGCTTTCCACGTCTCCCTATCCCTGGTGGCTCTTAGCACGCTTTCTCCTGTTTCACCATGCAGCACTCGTTCTGTCATCCACTAGCTCAAGCCCATAAATCTAGAATATAAATTTATAAAAACTAGCATGGCCACAAAATGAGGGATCAGTTTATATACTGATTATAATATAGAATTGATTCCCCATTTTATATCCACATTATAATTTCTTATAAACAGTTGGCATATATCTTCTTCTTCTATGTGCCCTGTTCTTTCAGGACGTAGGCGATCATGACTTTCCACGTCTCCCTATCCCTGGTGGCTCTTAGCACGCCTTCTCCTGTTACACCATGCAACCCTCGTTCCGTCATCTAATTGATTAGGTCCTTCAAATGCGTTATCCGTTGCTTTCCTCTGTCTCTTTTTCCCTTTATCTGACCTGTTAGTATCAGGTTCTCCTAGCCCTCCTTTCTCATTGCATGTTCCAGGAACTTCAGCTGTCTCTTCCTGATGCTCAGTATTAATTTCTTTTTTGTTTCCATCATTTCTAGGACCTCATCATTGCTCTCATGCTCGATCCATGATATTCGCAGTATCCTTCTGTAGAACCACATTTCAGCTGCTTGAAGTTTTTCCTTCATCCTTGATAATATTGTCCAACATTCACTGCTATATATATTGAAGAACTGACATCACACAGCAATCCATTACACTCTTCTTTGTTTCTAGCGAGATTGTCCTGTTTCTTAATACTTTACTCAGCTTCTGGAATGCTTCTTTCACCATGCCGCTTCGCCTTCGAATCTCAGTGTCGCACTTTCCGTCATCTGTTAGAACACTTCCCAGGTATTTAAATTTTTGTACCTGCTTGATTTTAGTATCCCACACCTGTATTTGGCATATTGGGCTGCCCTTTTTTTACTGATGACCATGCATTCGGTTTTCTTGCAGTTTATTTGTAGTCCTTTCTTGTCACTCACTTCTGTGGGAGGTCTTGTAATTTCCTTTATGTGTCTGCTATCAGCACTGTATCATCTGCGTACCTTAGGTTGTTTAAATGGTGGCCTCCGATAACGAATCCAGGCATAACTTCTAGAGTCCTCAAAATATTCTCGCTGTACAAGTTGAACAGAACCGGTGAAAAGACACCTCCTTGTCTTACGCCCCTTTCTATCTTTGTATATCTGCTGAATTCATGACCTGTCCGTATACAAGCGGTTTTCTGCCAGTAAAGATTCTTGATTCATTTTAATTCTTTCCCAAATATGTCAAGGCTGCCGAGCATCTCCATTAATTCAATGTGGCGTATTTTGTCAAACGCCTTCGACATAATCAATGAAGCACAGGTATAAGTCCTTCTTCATATGTATTGCCCTTTCAGAGAGCATCCTAATCATAAATATGGCGTTCCTTGTTCTGGTGGATTTAACGAAACCGCACTGTTCTTGTCCTATCTCTGGCCTGATTCTGCTTCTCGCTCTATTCATCAGGATTCGGACGATCAGTTTTGTTTTATGGCTCATTACGGGATTACCGTGTGGGAAAATAACATGAGAATAGGTTTTTGTTCATTTCACCCCAAACAACGCAATAAAAACCACAAGGGTGAAAAGAGTTACTAATTTGGAAAAAAAATAGAGAGATGACAATAAAAACAAAATTCAGTTGTTATTAATTTCACCCCAAACAAGGTAATATAAGCTAAAAAGATGCACAGGGTTACCGAGTGAGAAACACACAAAGGAGGCAACAAAAGAACAGGATCAACGAGACTAAAAAGGACGATTGACATTGCATTTAAACATTTGAAGATCGTATCTGCCATTAAAACAGGAAGAAAAATATAAAATATATTAAGTTGATAAAAGAACATCTAAACTTATTTATAAATGGAACTTTGTCTGTGTGTGTGTCTGTGTGTGTGCGTGTCCGTTACCTATAGACTTCGAAACGGCTGAACCAATTTTCTTGAAAATTTACACAGTTATACTATAAGCGTCTGCAAGTGTTCTTAGCTAGGTTTTGTGTCGAGGTACCCCCAATAAATATCGAAAATCGATAATCGAAAAAATCGGGTTAGAGAAGGAGTGGTCCGACTGTAATCAAATTTGATACACTCATTGACAAAGACATAAGAAACGATATTCAGAAGTTTCAAGGTTGCAGTTCTTACAATAGTGCAGAAAATCGATAATATATATATATATATATAAGGCAAGATGTGTGTGTGTGTGTGGGGGGGGGGGTGAAAATCGATAATATATATAAAGCAATATGTTTGTGTGTTTGTCTGTTTATCTGTCTGTGTGCTCTTTATGCAAATCCACAATTTTTATCCGATTCTCACCAAATTTCACACAAATATTCTTTAGGCTGAGTTTGAGCTCCAGGACCATGGATTAGTTTTAAAGCTTTCATTACAACCGAGCAACGCCGGGCTATACTGCTAGTAATTAATATTAGGAAGAAACAATTGAAATTTTTAGAGCACATGAGGAAAGAGGGCTTGGAAAATTTATAAATGGAACTTTGTGTGTGTGTGTGTGTGTGTGTGTGTGTGTGTGTGTGTGTGTGTGTGTATCCATTACCTATAGACTCCGAAACAGCTCAACCGATTTTCTGGAAAATTTACACAGTTGTAGTATAAGCGTCTGCGAGTGTTCTTAACTAGGTTTTGTGCCGAGGTACCCCCGATAAATATTGAAAATCGATAATCGAAAACATCGGGTTATAGAAGGAGTGGTCCGATTTTAATCAAATTTGATACACTCATAGACAAAGACATAAGAAACGATATTCAGAAGTTTCAAGGTTGCAGTTCTTACAGTAGTGCAGAAATTTCAGTCATGTCGACTTTGAAGTATTACGAAGGCGTTATTGTAATGTCGTCATTCTTCAGGGACATTTGCTTTTTCTGATGCTGTTTTTAATTTTTTATATGAAATTTGGTGTAAATTGATATCCTTGTGTGTGAGTGACTTTTTGCTTGACGAATGTTGTTTCGTAACTGGTGTAGGATTTGCAGGTGGTTAATTGCTTTTATTCTAATGGCCCATTTTAGCGCATGCTTAACTGCGTTGTATTAAATTGACCTCTTTTTAATATATATATATATATATATATATATATATATATATATATATATATATTAGTATTGCAAATTCCTTTTCATGTAATTATATGTATGTAATAGGGAGTCGTAGATATAAGCGTAAACGTTGGTCATGGTTATGTATCTAGAGAAAAGCTCTGAAGGTGCAAGAAAGCTACATTAGAAATTCTAACATCTTCGGCTTCTAATGTATCAAGACGGACAGCTCATCGATTTTTTTTACTGTTGTTTTGAAATATTCCACCCAACGCCAACAGTAAGTACCTGGACGCAAATTTACTATGCACTAATCAGAAACCAGTACACTTTCTATGTATTTTCGCCTTAGTAAATATATTTGCCTTACTCTCTTAATTACAGCTTAATATTTTTTAATGAATATTATCTTCAGATCCACAAAGATGTATGACTAATACATTGTTTGTATTCTTTTGTGAAATATCTTTTTTGTGTTTGTATAATCTTTGATGTAGTGTCCCCGAAGTTTCACCTATGTATTTATTGGGGTCACTTTTACAAATATTAGTGTTCATTTCCGTGTCAGCATTTAGGTTGTTATTATTAGGTTGTCCCAAAACTTCGTAAACACTTGCGAAATGGGTCTATCTGATTCAGCACAATCGAAACAAGCGATGGGTTCAGAAAGGGCAAGAGATACCGTCGGTTCCAAAACAAGATCGACTTGGCAAGAAAATCATGTTGTGCGTTTGGTGGAACTTTGAAGGAATCGTGCATTTTGAGTTGGTTCCGAATGGTCGTGTCATCAGTGCCGAACTTTACTGTCAGCAACTTGAGCGGCTCTGCTCAACCGAAAGCGCGCTTTGATGCAGCAGGACAATGCCAAGCCACACACCGTCAGGAAGACCAAAGACAGGTTTGAAGAGCTGGACTGCGTTGAGGTTCTGCTACATCCAGCCTACAGTCCTGACTGTGCTCCTTCAGAAATTACAGCCTTTTCCGCTCAATGCAACAATTTCTGAAGGGCTGCCGATTTGACTCGTTTGATGAAGTCGAGGAAGCGTGTCAAGAATTCTTTGATTCGAAGCCGGCTGAATGGTACTTTGACCAGGTCCGAAAGCTTGCAGATCGATGGCAGAATGTCTTGGAAAATGATGGTCTTTATTTTGAGCAATAATTTTTGTTGTTTTGGCAAGTAAAATTTCAATTTTTTGCAAGTGTTTACGAACTTTTGGGACAACCTAATAATTTTGCTTTGTATTAATAATATATATTTGTTTAAACACATTTTATATTTAATCTACATTATTTCTTTTCAATTATTTTCTTGGTGAATTTCTTTTTCTTACAGCTTATCAACTCTTTATAATTTATTTAAAATCAAGAAATATTTTTAGATTCTAAGAATTTCTTTTTGTTTAGATAACAATGATTTAATGATACAAGTCTTACTAATTTACTAATAGCTGAATGGGATGCAGGGAGACTCATTATCACCAAGTCAACACCGCCGATTCATCACCGACCAACCCATCCCCATAAACATCAACACTTATTCTGTAACCAACTACCTCGAGTGACTCTTAGGCTTCGTACAGGGGGAAAATTATTGTAAAAGCAAACTACTACTCTAATAAATACCATTCCCAAGGGAATTAGTTCGAAAGTCAACGAGGATAGGATTGTAACTATACTCTACTTTTTTTTTACGTCAATAATGTAACAACTACATTTTCTGTTCGGCTAATATAGGAAAATATTCAAAGCTTATTGACTATACGCATGTTTATTATTATGTCATTTTTCATCATATTTCGATTTCTGCTTTGGTCTCACTACCAACCAAGTCTGCTGGGAAACCTAAGGCAGGTAGTGGCGTGTTGTTATGACTCCATTTCATGTTTTTCTATCTTCCCTATCATCCTCAGCATTACATAGATAAAGTTTTCCTTAGTGTGTGGGCTGTACTTAATAAGACAATTTTTTGTATGTCTCTTAAGCTGGGGTTTCCAGGGATTCTTTCAATGTGTTGTTTTGTTCCATTTTTTATCATTCCAAGTGCACCTACTATCACTGGTACAACTCTTGTTTTCAATTTCCACATTTTTTCTATTTCAATTTCCAGGTCTTTATATTTTGACAGTTTTTCAAATTCCTTGATTGCTATGTTACAATCCGCTGGACAAGCCATATCAATTAATAGACAAGTTTTCTCCTTCTGGTTTTTAACAATAACGTCTGGCCTGTTTGCTTCAATTTTTCTGTCTGTGTAGATGATGTAATCCCATAGAATGGTTACATCTTCTATTTCTGTAACCGGTGCTGGATGATGTTCATACCAGTGTTTGTTTACAGCTTTATTATTATTATTATTATTATGTCATTTTTCATCATATTTCGATTTCTGCATTGGTCTCACTACCAACCAAGTCTGCTGGGAGACCTAAGGCAGGTAGTGGCGTGTTGTTATGGCTCCATTTCATGTTTTTCTATCTTCCCTATCATCCTCAGCATTACATAGATAAAGTTTTCCTTAGTGTGTGGGCTGTACTTAATAAGACAATTTTTGTATGTCTCTTAAGCTGGGGTTTCCAGGGATTCTTTCAATGTGTTGTTTGTTCCATTTTTTATCATTCCAAGTGCACCTACTATCACTGGCACAACTCTTGTTTTCAATTTCCACATTTTTTCTATTTCAATTTCCAGGTCTTTATTATTATTATTGAGGTTAGTTCTGTTTATTGATGGAGCTTGTTACATATTATGTACCATTTACAGTCCTTGACCCTTAAGCTAAAATTGGCACCGCCCTTGATGATGTCGCATTTGTTGCAATTGCAAACTCAGACAAAGAACTCATTATCGATTAATGAAAGCATAAAGAAGAAAAAAAAATGCTATAAATTAAATTCAACCATTGTTGGTTGAGGAAACTCCAAGCAAACCATTAAACCAAATACGTGAAATTTGTTAAACTAAAATCCTGAATACCTTTAAAACAAAAGCCGTCATTAGAATCTCATTAATTTTTTCCAATTTCGCGCGGTTGAGTTGTAATGGAGGACTTTTGTTTCTCATGCATATTCAAATGAGCCCTAGGCTGAAATAGCAACGTATTAGGCATGAAATAGTTGCCATCTTTCATTCGTAGACTTTTATTGTTCATGCTTCCTCATTATCATTGCTTGTAGCAGTAATAATGTTGTCATTAACTTTAGATTAGCTCTCAATGTATAATGTCTAGCTATGATTCGAAGTGTTTCTTTTTTTCCCCCTATTTATATCTAAAAGCAATATTAAATAGTCTACTCCGATTAATTTGGAGTCAGCCAAATAAAGAAAGGAAGAAAAGATATTTTTAAAACATTTTTATTGAAGAATAAGTCCCACAAATTTTAATTGCAAAGGGAATTTTGCATTTTTATGTCTTTTTTAAATATCATTTTTTTGTTTTTGATCGCTTTTCAATCGGCGATTAATCCATTTTTTCTCGTGGTACGATTCTCTACTTTATTTGAACTTACAGTAGCTACTCTGGCATCTACGCATCGTTCATTCAGCAATGAATTAGAACACTTTCAGTTATTGGGCGTTTATAATGAAAATATACGCGCTAAAAATTCTACTAAGCGCCCGTAGCTCAGAGGTAGAATCGCCGACTGAGGCCAATCGGGTCGGGTTTCTGAGTAAAAAGCTATCGCCTGTCTAACCGTACTGATGAGCTGTGAAACAGGTCTGTCTGCCGATGACTATAGATATAAAATTTCTGGCGTTTTGTTTTTCTTATGAAACTTTTTAATTACTAGTACAGCTATAACTTAGCTTGATTGTATTGGCATAGTACAAAACAAGATCACTAATAAAGAATGCAACTGCAGGGACAAAAATAAATACTCACTTCACAGACTTTGTAATATTTACCCTGACGAGCCGAAGGGTGAAACCCAGGTAGGTTTGTTGGCTCTTGCTTAGATTTTCTGTCTTTGTTGCTCTACTTTCGTATTGAGCTCTTTAGTGTTAGGGTTTTCGTCTTGGGTTTTTTTCTTTCCTACGAGTATTTGACTTTTTGTTCATATACTTCGTTTGTTTCTTTTTTTACTTCCCCTCCTTTCCCCTCCGAGTTCATCCTCGGTGGGTTGTTCAAGACGATCTAAATTATAGTATAACTATTACTAGTAATAGCAGAATTATTTCTGTTACTATTATTATTATTATTATTATTATTATTATTATTATTATTATTATATAAATTACACCTCGTTGAATAGCTATTTCAGCGAGAAAGCTCTCGCTTCATTCCAAAACAAAAATTTATTGATTCAAACTTTTATTTTGGAAATTTTTGTTTTGAATCGTTGCTGATGAAGCGAGAGTTTTCTCGCTGAAATAGCTATTCAGCGAGATGTAGTTTTCGGAATTTATTTGTATAAAATACATATTTGGCTCTGTAAAATAGATAATACAATTTACATCTAGCCCTCCTCCTGGATCATTTTTAATATTAATAGGATCTGGTTTGTGGGATTTTACCTATATACATTTCCTTTTTTTATTTTATATATATATATATATATATATATATATATATATATATATATATATATATATATCCAAGTGAAGAGGACTTAAATGAACCATGTTCATTATGCTTATATGAAAAAACTATTTATTATTAGATCCCTCAAAAATAAAACTTTATTAAATGAACGTAACGAAATTAATGCCATATGTAGACATTGTAAATTATTCACATTAGAAAATGGATAAAACCTAAATTAAATATCATGCTCACCGATGAATTAGGTAAAAATAGAAATGAAAATAAAAATAAAGCCAAAGATAGAATAAGTTAGTTGTCCTTTTTTTCTTTTTTTTTATAATTCTCCCCCCACCCTACCTTTGTATCAGGATAGTAAACTTTACAGCAAATTGATAGATGTAGCGAAAAAATAGCAGTTCGGGGTTTACTCGAAGGAAAGCAGACAAGAGGGAAATAGAGTCAAGGAAAAAGAAAAAAAAGAGGAGGAAAAAAGTTGGTTAGCAGTAAATTCCTTGAGGTCAAACCCCTGAGTGAATCTCCATTCTGATTAGCCGAACACACACAAAAAAAAAAAAAAAACACCCACATACATTCACAGTAAACCGAAAGTATTTGTCATTTAAATGTAAATCGTCTGCACAACCACACCAGCATTGCCTGATGATGAGAATTAATCTCGAAACATAGAAATTTCCATGTAGCAATGAAAAATTGACATAACCATATGATTATATTATATTATATATATATAACATCTGACTCTTGTCCTCGACTTTATTCTCATATTCACAAAGTTCCGGCCGTTGTACGCTCCGGTCTTCGTCAAGTGATTGTAATTTGTAACAGAAACCTTTATTTCAATCACTGGGGTATATTGTTCTCGTTTCATGCGCCATGCGACTTCCAGCTATCTTAGTTATTTCCCTTTAGCTCAAATCTTATTGACATCGTCTATTTTTTTTTTTTTTAATCGTATCACCCCGAGCAAGGCGGTAACGCCCCTGATGTGTAGGGGGCTACGTAATAGTGAAAATATCGGCAAAGAGAAAGCCGGAAACCATATCCTAAACAGGGAACAAGGGATGAGCCTCTTAACCTGTTCAATAGACATGGGTGGAGTGTGAACCGGGCGATAGATAGATCTATCTACTCCAATTGAAAAAAAACAAACAAGAAAACAAAGTGAGAAGATTGGGAAAGAGAAAGCCGGAAACCACATCCTAAACAGGGAACAAGGGATGAGCCTCTTAACTTGTTCAATAGACATGGGCGGAGTGTGAACCGGGCGATAGATAGATCTATCTACTCCAATTGAAAAACAAACAAACAAGAAAACAAAGTGAGAAGACTGGGAAAGAGAAAGCCGGAAACCACATCCTAAACAGGGAACAAGGGATGAGCCTCTTAACCTGTTCAATAGCTCATATTACAACAATAACGGAATATATTTGGAGTAGATAGAGCTATCTATCACCCGGTTCACACTCCACCCACGACTATTGAACAGGTTAAGAGACTCATCCCTTGTTCCCTGTTTAGGATGTGGTTTCCGGCTTTCTTTTTCCAATCTTTCCACTATCACGTAGCCCTTTGGGTCAAGTTACTAGTTCTAAACAACATTTTTATCTGCTTCGTGATTCGTCTTTGAGAACGGTGTAAGAATGTTTGGAACTTATAAGCGTAATGACGCAGTAAACATTTTTTTTTTTTTACCACAGCTTATATTGCAATCTTGAATCTAATCATTTTCTCTATCACTCCGTATTACCGTCTCCCATATTGTATTCATTTGTACGCTTAACCGGCTTAGGAAATTTTTTGGGCCTAGCATAAACGTTGATTCCTTTAGTTTTCGTAATTTTCAGGGTTATTTTCTTTCTATTATTTGAACGTCATCCTATAGAGGGTGGTGATCCCTTTTCTCCCGCCAAACGCCGAAACGTCATGAATTTTCTCACCGGCGGGATGTGGCTTCCCTCTGTCTGTTCTACAAATATGTTTCTGCTCCGATGATCTGAAGTCACTGGTGCCCCCGCCACAAGAATTTACTCTTGCAACTAGACTGGCAACAAGGTCCCACCCATTTACAGTTAGATCAACCAAATGCAGCCAAGAATTCTACTCCACTAGCTTCTTTTCTTGCATTTCTCGCCTGTGAAACTCCCTTCCATATACTTGTTTTTATGATGGCTACAACCTCCAGGAATTTAAATGCAATGTCAATACCTATCGCTTATCCACTTAACTCCAGTTCTTTCTACATCACTCTGTATATCTTGTTCTTTTCCTTTCTCTCTACCTTCGCAACTGTCTTAACACCTGTGTTTCCAACCTTCTCTTACCCATTCTCAGACACCACCTGTAACGGGTCCATCTTTCTCTTAACTCTCCTTTTGTCTAAACTTTTACTCTTATGTAGCCCCCTGCACATCAGTGGCAGTACCGTCTTGCTTGGAGTGAAACGATTAAAAAAACATATGACAACAGTGCGAACATTGTAAATAATGTAAATACTACTTCATCTCAGAAATACAGACAAATATCATATATATATATATATATATATATATATATATATATATATATTAATGCAGGTTTCATTGAATAATATAGAAAAGTTTTGTCTATTAATTTTGTGTAGGATCCGTTCATACCGTCTGATATACTTGATGGTGATGTCGTTGAAAGACAACAAAAAATCACAGTAATTGTTAATTTTTTGATTGAATTGAATTGGACTTATATTTTCAATTCAGTTCTCTTTATTGTTAATAGCTTAAATGTTCTATGTTTACTGTGTGTTAATATTTACTCTTTGATAATGGCTTATGTGAGCCGAAAGCTTAGACCTGATAAAAAAATTAACAATTACTGTGATTTTTTGTTGTCTTTCAACGACATCACCATCAAGTATATCAGACGGTATGAACGGATCCTACACAAAATTAATAGACAAAACTTGTCTATATTATTCAATGAAACCTGCATTAATGAAAAAATGCTGCCAAAATACACAATATATATATATATATATATATATATATATATATATATATATATATATATATATTGCAAACATTGTGTCTGCTTATTTTTAATATAATTTGTTCATACTCACGGATAATTCCCAAGTACTTTCAATCTCTTTCCGAGGTCATTTTTGTGAGTGGTGGTAACTAAAAATACACACAAAATTTTGTTGCTAAAAATTACTCTACCGGTCTTTTGAAAGCTTCTTTTAGTTCTATTATTTCTTCTATACTTTTAACTAATATAAGAATATCGTCAACATATCATACATAGATGGAGGTTTTTTTAGTTGTGTTAAATTTATTATTTTCTGGGTTGGCCATATAAAAGTTGCTGAAGGTTGGGCCCAGAAATGAGCCCATTGAAACAATTCTGGCTCTAACCTTCAGCAACTTCTACATGGCCAACCTAGAAAATAATATTCAGGGTTTCGGGAGGCTTCTTCAGTGATCTGGATGAGGTCATAAGCGACAGAGAAATCTCTACAATACCTGCCTTCTTAATCGTCTTTTTTTTTATATAGTGGACTAATTACTCTTTGGGGTTAACAATGAAGTGGCCACATCTTTGAAAGTTGAGTGAGGGAAATTCCGAAATTTATTTTAGTCAGCTTAAACGTTTCCCCAACTCACCAATGAAAAAAGTCATGTTGACCGTCCGTAGAAAAAAGTTAAATTTCATGATTGGAATGAAGCATTTATAATGTCCCCTTTAAGTAAGATACAGTGTCTTATGTCATCATTTTTAACAAACCACTATCCAAAAGAATCGTGAGTATGGAATTCTGTCAAGTAAGGGACTGACTGTATCTATGTCTTGGAAATAAGATCAAAACGAGACAAAGCTGAAAGAGCCGAAGAATTTTGAATATTCGACACGTATTCCGCGCCCAGATCACTTAGAGAGGCTAGCCGGCATGTGAAGGCATGCCAAGCCAATTTGTGCGCAGACGTTTCCCTCGCTACCTTTTTCTCTCACTGCGTTTGAATCGATGCTACCACGTCTGTCCCTCTTGAATGATAAAATGAATCCCTTGTTGATCTAAACTTATTTATAAATGGAACTTTGTCTGTGTGTGTGTGTCTGTGTGTGTGTGTCCGTTACCTATAGACTCCGAAACGGCTGAACCAATTTTCTTGAAAATTTACACAGTTGTACTATAACCGTCTGCGAGTGTTAGCTCAGTTTTGTGTCGAGGTATCCCCGATAAATATTGAAAATCAATAATCGAAAAAATCGGGTTATAGAAGAAATGGTTCGATTTTAATCAAATTTGATACACTCATAAACAAAGACATAAGAAACGATGCTCAGAGGTTTCAAGGTTGCAGTTCTTACAATAGTGCAGAAAATCGATAATATATATATATAAAAAGCAAGATATTTGTGTGTGTCTGTTTATCTGCCTGTATGTCGGTATTTTTTCAGCCCTTTTATTTTAGTTTTTGCTTCGGGTTTGGCTCTAAGTAGGCATAATTGTAGTTCTTAGTCTCAGCCATGATACCATTTACTCAGAAGACTTATTTAGTCTTCAAAATTCAGTTTCTGACGAAAAAAATTTATTTGATATCGATACCAGGAAATCAAAATTTGACTTACATCCACTCATTTTTCTTTCACTCTAACGTTTCGCATTAACTGGAAACGACTATCGCTTTTTAGTCTTTCGTGCCAACGTCCAAAGCTTTCATTATACCCGAGCAACGCCGGGCTATACTGTTAGTACAGTATAGATATAACAGTGCTATTCGACATGATTAAGAAATCTTCCTGTTTCTAATCGTAAGAAAACTGTCTTCATAAGAAGAAACTGAACTTTTATTGCTTTTACCAGGCGAGTTGAATTCTTTTAAAATGCGACATTTTCGCCTTCTCCTATTCGATTAACAAAGCAGTGGTAAAGGTTTTGAATTTATAGTTCATCTGATATTTTTTTTACCTTTCCTTTTTCCTTGTAGACAAATTGAATACTTTTTGCAGGTGAGTTGAGAACTTTTACCAGATATTAATTTTTTAAAAGGTAAATTTTCTCCTATTCGTTTAAAAAATGGTGGTACAAATTTGGATATGTAGTTTATCTGCATTTTCTTTACCTTTGTTTTTCGTGTTAGAAAAGTTGAATATTTTACCAGGAGAGTTGAATACTTTTACCAGACTAGTAGAATTCTTTTACCAGACTAGTAGAATTCTTTTAAAATGCAAAATTTTTGCCCCATTCAGACTTCTATTGTTCAATTTAAAAACGGTGGTAAAGGTTTTGAATTAATAGTTAATTTTCCTTTTTCTTTAACTTTGCTTTTTCGTTGTTGACAAGTCGAATAATTTTACCAGGCGAGTTGAATCCTTTTACCAGACGAGTTGAATATTCTTACCAGACGAGATGAATCCTTTTAAAACGCAAAATTTTTGCCCCTTCGAGTTTCTACTTAAAATCGGTGGTAAAATTTTTGGATTTATCGTTTATCTGCTTTTTTCTTGATCTTCGCTTTTTCATTGTAGAAAAGTTTGAATACTTTTACTAGACGTGTTGAATAATTTTACCAGGCAAGTTGGATACTCAAACTAGTCGAATTGTATATTTTACAATGCGATTTGAATAAATTTACCAGGCGAGATGAATTCTTTTAAAACGCGAAATGTTATCCTCTTTAGCCTTCTTCTATTTAATTAAAAAAGCGGCGGTGAAAGTTTTGAAATTATAGTTTATCTTTTTTTTTTTTTTACCTTTGCTTTTTCGTTGTAGACAAGTTGAGCACTTTTAACGGGTGAGTTGAATATTTTACCAGGCGAGTTCAATAATTTCACCAGGCGAGTTCAATAATTTCACCAGGCGAGTTAAATTCTTTTAAAACGCGAAATTTTCGCCCCTTCAATCTTCTAGAGACTCGGTGTTTTTAATTTTATTTAATATTTTAATGTTTGTTACTTTCATCCTCATGATATTTATATCATTACAACTTTCAAAATAGAACAAAAATTAATCCAAGCACGTTATGGATTGAACTCCGACTTTTTATTTTTATTTTCATATTTTTTTTGTTTTTTTCATTGATTGCCTACATGGATATTTTTCGGAGTTACTTTATTGTTGTGAGATATTATTCCTTGTAGTTTCTTTAATGTTTTTGAAAGAGAGTTTAAAGAGGTAATAACGTTATGTCACCCTTTATAGAAACGGTACAAAATTTCCTTTAAAAAAAATACCGTTGTTTGGAGAAAAAAAAGACATCCAAGTTGATCGACTGAGAAAAAGAGACGTTAAGGCAAACAATTTTATCCATTTTGTGAATTGAAACATAGAAAGCTAGAGAGAACACACCACCCGCAGGGGGGAAAAGTATGTTTAACAAACGAATCCCGAGAGAAAGATCCAGTCATATACATTCCAGAAATGTTTTCTGTCTGGAGAATTCGTTTAGAATGAATGGGAGGAGGTTTAGCACGTGTAAGTGACAACGGGCATGCCTGCAAGGGAGAGAAATTAAAGCGATCTTTTAGATAAAGCTCACTAGATGGGCTGTGCATATTACATTTAGTCTTGTTTTAAAAATATTCTTCAAGCAAAGAATCTTGCCGCCACTCGCGTTTTTTCAATTCTTTAATTTTAATTCATTTCGAATGAAAAAGACAACAAAACGAAAATGGAGTAAACAAACAAAAAAGAAAGTCTAAATTCTGTGTTTCAGTATTTTAATACGCTAAATATTTAAATTGTTCGGACTGTTGTTCTCGTCTTTATTGCCAAGTTTACGACGTTTTGACCATTGTACGCTCCGCCTTCTTCAGGAGCTAGGAATTTTGAATCGAACCCTTTCTTTTGCTCGGTAGAGTAGATTGTTCTCGTTCCATTTGCGATATCACTTCCAGATGCCATGTAGTTATTTAATTTTAACTCAAATCTCTAAGAAGTGGGACAGCACAAGGAACGAGAAATTTCATACATTTAATACATTTTTGATTGATTTCACCCCAAGCAAAGCAGTAAAGCCACTAAGATATAAGCAGTTACTTGATATGGAAGAATTATGGAGAGAAACTTTACTAATGCGCAGTAAGAGAAAAGAGTAATCCGGGGGCTAGTAGGGATGACATTATATTTGAATTTTTGCAGATTAAAGTTGGCTGGGAAGTATAGAACCGGAAAGGAATTCCACAAGTGAGAAGTGTGAGAAAAGAAACTGCTAGCATAGAACTTACGGCTACATTTCGCCCAACTGTTGCAGTGTAGTAGCGAGCTTAAATTTGATTAGTCTAGACATCATAACGAAGACCTCATCCAAAAAATTATCATAAATTATTTTTAGAAAAGACATAAAGATGACCTTATTTCTGTAAGTAAGTGACAAGCCGAGCTGCCAAATCAGAGCCAATAATATTGCTGATCTTTCTCGGGATCTTATCAAGGAGCTCATGGTAGATAGCAGGAGCACCGGACCATATATATTTTTTTTAATCGTATCACCCCGAGCAAGGCAGTAACGACACTGATGTGTAGGGGGCTACATAAGAGTAAAAAGATTAGACAGAGAGTGAAGAGAGTGAAACGAAAGACGAACCATTTAGAAAAGAGCAAGAGAAAGATGGAGATACAGGCGTGATGACAGTTGCAAAGGTGGAGAGAAAGGAAAAGATATACAGGGTGATGTAGAAAGACCTATAGTAAAGTGGTTAAGAGATGAGTACTGACATTGCATTTTTTTTTAATCATATCACCCCGGGCAAGGTGGTAACGCCACTGATGTGCAAGGGGCTACATAAGAGTGAAAAGATCAGAAAAGAGAAAGCCGGAAACCACATCCTAAACAGGGAACAAGGGCTGAGCCTCTTCACCTGTGCATAGACGTGGGTGGAGTGTGAACCGAGCGATAGTTTAGTCTATTTACTCCAATTGAAAAAAAAAGAAAAAAGGAAAGAGTGAAAAGATCGGAAAAGAGAAAGCCGGAAAGCACAAGAATGGCAGCAATATGTGCCGTGTCCCTTCAGGAAGTAATCGATCATCGCTCTCCACATCTTCTGGCTCTTAATATGTGCTGTGGATTCCGGTTGAGGAATCGCACAAAATAATGAATAACCAAACAGATATTTGAGATAGAAAAATAAGTTATGTTAAACGTAAAGATACAAACTGGAACGCAGGTTAGTAATCCAGGAATACTATTAGTAAGAAATATATATATATATATATATATATATATATATATATATATATATATATATATAAGAATTACTATGTCCACGTGGGCAACTCACGGGTGCTATGTAGTACTATTCTGGCTGAGTGGAGATCAGAGCTACTATGACTACTGACGCGGTATTCTCTGTGAAACTTCGGTATCGTTCGGTAACTCTCGGTACCTTACGGATGTATGACGTATCTTAATATGGCAGAGGTATGTGTATACTCAAGTTGAGTCCATTATCATAGAAAAGGGGGAGATCCCACAACAAGAACAGACTGAATTTTATATCCTTAGATGAAAACCGGTCTACTACAGAAAATAATAACAACCTTCCGCAAGAAAATCTTTGGCCTAGTCAGTGATGTCTTAAAAGAGACATGATTGCCCAAGTGTGTATCACGTATGGTAATTAACTGATTGAATATTCACGGTATATTTGTATAGCAACTAAATTTAAATTTATTTTGACATTTATTTAGCGTTTTATCTGTTTCGAAGTAAACATCATCTCTTCTCTTTTTAGCTATGGGTTAAATAGTAGAACTGTTGTTGATTCCGGCTGAGGACCGTTACAAAATAATAAACAACAAAACAGATATTTGAGAGAGAAAAATAAGTTATAATAAACGTAAAAATACAAACTGGAACACAGGTTAGTAATTCAAGAAAACGATTAGTAAGGAATATATATATATTCTTTGATAATTACTCTTTCATAATGGCTTATGTGAGCCAAATGCTTAGACCCGATAAAAATGAAAAAATGCTGCCAAAATACACACAATTTAAATTACATGATCCAGCAGCCCAACACACCATCACCACCTTGACTGTGTGTTAATATTTACTCTTTGATAATGGCTTATGTGAGCCGAAAGCTTAGACCCGATAAAAAAATCAACAATTATTGTGATTTTTTGTTGTCTTTCAACGATATCAACATCAAGTATATCAGACGGTATGAACGGATCCTACACCAAATTAATAGACAAAACTTGTCTATATTATTCAATGAAACCTGCATTAATGAAAAAATGCTGCCAAAATACACACAATTTAAATTACATGATCCAGCAGCCCAACATACCATCACCACCTTGACTGTGTGTTAATATTTACTCTTTGATAATGGCTTATGTGAGCCGAAAGCTTAGACCCGATAAAAAAAATCAACAATTATTGTGATTTTTTGTTGTCTTTCAACGACATCACCATCAAGTATATCAGACGGTATGAACGGATCCTACACAAAATTAATAGACAAAACTTGTCTATATTATTCAATGAAACCTGCATTAACGAAGAAATGCTGCCAAAATACACACAATACATATATATATATATATATATATATATATATATATATATATATATATATATAAGTCTTTGAAGTGAAGCCGTGCTGAAATTAGTATGTCCGGGTAATACTATTCTGTCTGGGTGGACCTCAGAGCTATTATGACTACTGACGCGGTATTCTCTGCGTAACTTCGGTATCGCTCGGTAACTTACGGACCTCGTACAGTACTCGTACTATGGCAGGAGTATATGTATACTCAAGTCCATTATCATAGAAAAAGGGGAGATCCCGCAATATTGTGTTTGGTCTTCACTGCGCTTGCATTCATAGAGTCTTGGAAATATAGTGAAGAGTTCATCCGAACAATTATCATGAAAGTATTTATAGAAAAGGGAGGGAGATAAATTTTTGGTGGTGGGAAATTGACTGAAACCGATAGGCCAGATCAGAACCAGTAAAATTTGGATTTTATCAAGGATCTCAGGGTAAATAACTGGGAAACTGGACCATATGTGAAAGCAATATTCTAAGCATGGACAAATGATAGACTTACAGATATGTATGATAGATTCAGGAGAGAAAAATTATCTCACATTAAATTCTTCATGTACTACACTGACTGCCAATCAAGGCTATAAATCCTAGTCTGCTTTGTTATTTTACTAATAGCTAGCAGGGAAAGCAGATAGATTTTAGCCTTTTCCAAGAGAATTTAGTGAAAAAGTTAGCCAACAGTTTTAAATGCTAACACCTTTTTTTTTAATTTTAATTTTCCTAAAAGACGTTGGTAGACACGAATCACCACAGATTCTTTTTTTATATCTGTGAATTCGTATTACTTATGAGTAAAAACAGTAGCGTGGGCTTATGTTGCCTTCTGAACTATATTGGTTTTGCAGCTCTCTTTTTCCTAGACTAGCTGCCAATCTGGGCTAGAAATCCCTATCTACGTTACTATTTAACATACAGCTTGTTCGAACAAGATATGTAGTGATGCTTTAACTAAGGGCATTAATGCGAAAGTTAGCGCAACAGAGCTGGTCATGGGAACGCCCAACTTAATCCATCCGAAACCGATTTTAAAATCATCGTTCTATTCACGAAACTCATTGAGAAGATTGGTTCCAGAATTTAGATTATATTTCATTATTATTAAGAATTCAACTAATTTCTTGTTCTTATTTTTAAATATAGCATTCAATGTTTAACCAGGTCTAAAATGGGTAGAGTTAGCCAGAAAATATATTTACAAATACGAACCGAAAATCAGAAAAAAATTATTAGAAATATTAGAAATATGATAAAATCAACTCGTAACTTTCATCCAGACTTTGGATTATATTTCATTATTATTTAGAATTCAGTTAATTTCTTGTTCCTATTTTTAAATATAACTTTCAATATTTAAACAGGTCTAAAATATATTTAACAAATACGAACCGAAAATCAGAAAAATCATTAGAAATATTTTGAAATGTAATAAAAATCAACTCGTAACTTTCATCCAGAATTTGGATTATATTTCATTATTATTTAGAATTCAGTTAATTTCTTGTTCTTATTTTTAAATATAACTTTCAATATTTAAACAGGTCTAAAATATATTTAACAAATACGAACCGAAAATCAGAAAAATCATTAGAAATATTTTGAAATGTAATAAAAATCAACTCGTAACTTTCATCCAGAATTTGGATTATATTTCATTATTATTTAGAATTCAGTTAATTTCTTGTTCCTATTTTTAAATATAACTTTCAATATTTAAACAGGTCTAAAATATATTTAACAAATACGAACCGAAAATCAGAAAAATCATTAGAAATATTTTGAAATGTAATAAAAATCAACTCGTAACTTTCATCCAGACTTTGGATTATTTTTCATTATTATTTAGAATTCAATTAATTTCTTGTTCTTATTTTTAAATATAACTTTCAATATTTAAACAGGTCTAAAATATATTTAACAAATACGAACCGAAAATCAGAAAAATCATTAGAAATATTTTGAAATGTAATAAAAATCAACTCGTAACTTTCATCCAGAATTTGGATTATATTTCATTATTATTTAGAATTCAATTAATTTCTTGTTCTTATTTTTAAATATAACTTTCAATATTTAAACAGGTCTAAAATATATTTAACAAATACGAACCGAAAATCAGAAAAATCATTAGAAATATTTTGAAATGTAATAAAAATCAACTAGTAACTTTCATTTTTTTTCTTATTTTTTTATCAATATGCATAAATTAAAAATTGCTAACGAAATATATTCCGAAAAATAAAAAGTGAAAAATTTGCCTTCTTGTGTCGCCAGATTTGGACAATGATGTCTTCTGATGATGTGTCGGCACAAAAGGATTCCTCAAGGTTGAAAAATTTTCTCTTGCGTTTTCAAATCGATATTTATGCTATGTGATATCAAGTCTTTATCTAAATATAGAAATATTCGGAATATAACACACACATGACTCCGAAAGCGCTCGGAAAACCAAAACATTTGGGCAATTCCTATAAAATGCGCGTTTTTTTATCAACTGTGCAGCATAGTAGAGTCAGTTGGGCACCGTCTGTGAGAAAAAGAGCACCATGATGCATTACACGCTGCCAGAAATCTGAAAACTGCTTTATGCACTGCTTGGCATTCGCACCGGAGGCTCAAATACCAACATTTGAGAATGTTTGAGTGTCAATCTGAGGACAGTGCAGATGATGCTATGACCCTAAAAGATGTACCGAAAGTGATGAAAATTAAATATCTAGTCAATATCCTGGAGTTTGCATTGAAGGTGAGGTTATGCATTTATTCATCTTCCCACAGAGTCAACACGGTGGCTTACATCAAGTACATTGCGAAGGAAGTGCTGCTCTGGGTCAAGAGTGTGGCTGCTAGAAGACCCTAAATCTAGCAACAGGACCACGCTATACATCTGGTCACCTAACACACCAGACTGCAATCCCGTTGGTTATTATGTGGAAGGAGCAGTTGAGTGAAAGACCCAACAAAACTTCGTGTAGCAAGGCTTATGACAGCATCTTAAGCAAGGAGATCGTCCAGAACGAAAGACAGAAGACTCCGAAGTAGACTGGGGTCATGATTGAAGCCAATAACGATTTTATTGAATAAATTTACTCTTTATTATTTCAAGATATTTTTGTATCTTCTTCTTCTTCTTCTATGTGCCTTGTCCTTTTAGGACGTAGGCGATCATGGCTTTCCACGTCTCCCTATCACTGGTGGCTCTTAGCACGCTTTCTCCTGTTACACCATGCAAACCCCGTTCTGTCATGCACTAGCTCAATCCCATAAATCTAGAATATAAATGTATAGAAACTAGCATGGCCACAAAAGGAGGGATCAGTTTATGTATTGATTATAATATAGAATTGATCCCCCATTTTATAACCACATTATAATTTCTTATAAACAATTGGCATATATATTCTTCTTCTATGTGCCTTTGTCTTTTTAGGATGTAGGCGATCATGGCTTTCCACGTCTCCCTATCCATGGTGGCTCTTAGCACACTTTCTCTTGTAAGACCACGCAACACCCGTTCTGTCATCCACTAGCTGAAGCCCATAAATCTAGAATATAAATGTATAGAAACTAGCATGGCCAGAAAATGAGGGATCAGTTTATATATTGATTATAATATAGAATTTATCCCCCATTTTATACCCACATTATAATTTCTTATAAACGATTGGCATATATATTCTTCTTCTATGTGCCTTGTCCTTTTAGGACGTAGGCGATCATGGCTTTCCACGTCTCCCTACCCCTGGTGGCTCTTAGCACACTTTCTCCTGTAACATCACGCAGCACCCGTTCTGTCATCCACCCGCTCAGACCCTTCAAATATGTTATCCGCTGCTTTCCTCTGTCTCTTTTTTCCTCTATCTGGCATGTTAGTATCAGGTTCTCCAAGCCTTTCTTCCTGACTGCATGTCCCACGAACTTTAGTTGTCTCTTCCTGATACTCAATATTAATTTCCTTTTCGTTTCCTTCCTTCCCAAAACCTCAAAATTCCTCACATGCTCGGTCCATGATATCCGCAGCATCTTTCTGTAGTACAACATTTCAGTTGCTTCAAGTTTTTCGTTTAGCTTCGATGATATTTTCCAGTATTCACTGCCATATTGAAGAACCGACATCACATAGCAATCCAGTACTCTCTTCTTTGTTTCTAGTGAAAGTTTCCTCTTTACTCAGATTCTGGAACGAGCCCTTCTCCATGTCAATTCGTATTCGGATCTATGTGTTGCACTTTCCGTCTTCTGTTAGAACTCTTCCCAGATATTTAAATTTTTGTACCTGGTTGATTTTAGTACCCGTCACCTGTATTTGACATTTTGGGATGCTCTTTTTGTACCTGGTTGATTTTAGTACCCGTCACCTGTATTTGACATTTTGGGATACTCTTTTTGTACCTGGTTGATTTTAGTACCCGTCACCTGTATTTGACATTTTGGGATGCTCTTTTTGTACCTGGTTGATTTTAGTACCCGTCACCTGTATTTGACATTTTGGGATGCTCTTTTTGTACCTGGTTGATTTTAGTACCCGTCACCTGTATTTGACATTTTGGGATGCTCTTTTTGTACCTGGTTGATTTTAGTACCCGTCACCTGTATTTACATTTTGGGATGCTCTTTTTGTACCTGGTTGATTTTAGGGTACCCGTCACCTGTATTTGACATTTTGGGATGCTTTTTGTACCTGGTTGATTTTAGTACCCGTCACCTGTATTTGACATTTTGGGATGCTCTTTTTGTACCTGGTTGATTTTAGTACCCGTCACCTGTATTTGACATTTTGGGATGCTCTTTTTGTACCTGGTTGATTTTAGTACCCGTCACCTGTATTTGACATTTTGGGATGCTCTTTTTGTACCTGGTTGATTTTAGTACCCGTCACCTGTATTTGACATTTTGGGATGCTCTTTTTGTACCTGGTTGATTTTAGTACCCGTCACCTGTATTTGACATTTTGGGCGTCTCTTTTTGCTGATGACCGCGCATCCGTTTTGCTTGCAGTTTAGTTGTAGTCCTTTTTTGTCACTTTCTTCAGCTACCTTCTGTGGGAAGTCTTGTAGTTTCCTTTCCATGTCTGCAATCAGCTGCATGTCTGTATCATCTGCCTACCTTATGTTGTTCAAATCGTGGCCTCCGATGACAAATCATGGCATAACAACTAGCGTCCTCAGAATAGTCTCGCTGTAAAAGTGGAAAAGACACATCCTTGTCTTACGCCCCTTTCTGTCTTTGGTAAATATATCTGTTAAAATGGGAAGCCAGTACTATTTTCGTTTTTGATTAATTTAGACAACTTATCAATCACATCATGTATATCGCCGATTCTTTCTCTCTTCGTTCTGTAATCCAATGTTTAGAAACAATTTTTTTGGATTACTGTAAATAATAAATAAACAATGATAAATTTTCGTTCCTGAAATTTAGCCAGAAATTCCCCGATGATTTAAATGAAAAAGAAATATACTAACAAAAGTACAAAGAAATAGAACAAACTCTTGAAAATCCCGAAATGCTATTCAATTTCCCGCCATAGAGTTACTATCTTAAAGTAATTTATTACATTTGGAGTTAGTTTTCGACATTCACTGTATTTTTGGAAAATCCTACCACTAATTGACATAACCAAGTTTTACGAGAAACATTATATTCTTGAGCAAACAAAAAAAAATAAAAGAGATTTTATTGAAGCCGATACATAAAATTGTACAACAGATGGGCCGTCTAATCGGGCGTCATGATATCTAGTTTGCGCTTCAATCGCAAAGATGTGCAAATGGCCGAATCGCGTTCAGATGAGACTAAGTGGAAACCCCGAGTCTCACTGTCGAAATAATTCTCCTGTTCTTCACAATCTTAATGTGACTTTGACAAAGCCAAGTGTTTAGTAGTTAACGTGATCAAACATTTCCGCGAAATAAATTTTAGATAATAAATAGCACTTGATATGAAGCTCAAATACTATTTCCATCTAAAATTTGTTTCGCGAAAATGTTTGATCACATTAATTAATTAATTATATATATATATATATATATATATATATATATATATATATATATATATATATATATAAGCATGCGGTGTAGATATAGCAGAATCCAAACGAGTATCCTGTACATACAGTGGTAGGATAACTCTCTAAGAAAGCTCTACATATATATGTATACAAATACAAATAGAGCAAATATAAGAAAGATTAAGGCACACACGTTATTTCATAGTAAATCGGAGGTGTAGGCCTATTTCAGGCGAACCATCATCAGCTTCCGTCTTTATTGTACAGAAGATTATACACGAATTAATTTTTCTTATATATATATATATATTGAGTGTTTAATACTTAGTTTTTGGTCATAATAGGGTTAGACCAGTACACATTTGTATTAAAAAGTGTTCGATACAATTATATTGTAGAATTTTTAAATATTGGACATTTTTAAACGAGTTATTTTGCTACCCAGGTTTCCACCATGAGGGGTGTCTTCAGGTGATTTTTAATAACTGATTTTACCGTTTACCGTTTTTCTTTTGAAGAACGCTCTTGTAACTGTGTTTTTTTACGTTCACGTGGCAGGGAATTTATGAACCCGCATTGTTTAAATTAAAACGGATTATGACGTTTTCATCCATGGTTGTATGAACCTAAGAGGTATTTCTTAGTGTGGATGCATTTAGTTTTTTTTTTTTTTAACACCATAATAATCAGTTATTGCAAATGGTAGAAACCTATGTTGTGTAATAACTCGTTTACAAATTAAATATATATATATATATATATATATACTTTTTAAGAATATATATATATATATATATGCATATGAAGAATATATATATATATATACAAACGAAGAATATAAATATATATAATTATATATATAAGTACCGCGCATATATAATATATAAATAATATATATAACAAATTGCATGTGACTCTTCAGAAATGAATTGAGTTCTCTCGGTGACTGGCGTCTGTATACACTGCTTACATACAAAACGTTAAAATTTCCCTTCTCTGACCCCATGCGCCGATGGCTGAGGGAGTAGAGACTCCGACTGACACCAAATCGGTCGAGTTTTGATCGCGGTCAGAAGCAAGTGGATATGTCTAGCCACACTGATGAGCTGTGATACAGCGAAACGGGCTTGTATATGGATGACTAATATATATATATATATATATATATATATTGAGATTTAGAGAAAGCATGAAAAAGGAGAGAAACGGAGATAAGTTTAGATATATGTAAGTTTGTGAAGTTTCGGATGGTAATTTGTTGTCGTAATTGTGTCTGTGCGTCTAGTGGGCGTTTTTATCTCTTCAGATTTTTTCTTCAAGAATCTAATTTATATCTATTTTATAAAAAGAATAAATGTTTAAAGATATCAGCCATAAATTAGAAGGATGAAACCCCCGCCACTGCGCTGACTGGCCACACATGTTTGCTTGATACATACGCTTTTGATTTGTTCTTTTTATCATATATATATATATATATATATATATATATATATATATATATATATAGGAAAGAATATTAATAAAAAGTTTTGAATTTAAAAATGTACTTTTTTTTAACAGTATTTGTTTATTTTTATTATATTTTATATTTCAGACCGTCCTCGGTCCTTCATCAGAAAAAAGTGATTTTTAAATTTGGATTAGAAACGTATTTCACGATAGCGTCCGAATATTTTGTGTTTACATCACGTGGTGTGTTTGTTCACAACATGCGGCATGTCCGTAGAGAAAGTCTGTTTGTTTTAGATAAAAATTTCTTGGAATATCTGAAAAAAATTTTTACCTATTGAAATATTTGTAAAGATTCAACACACCTAAGTCCCTATTTAACCCTAGCTTGTGTGTATTTAATTTTAAAATCCAGTATTTTTCTTTCTTTCTGCGTGTGTATGTAGAACTAAAATTGGAATTTATTAGTAAACATTTGCAATTTTCTAAAGTATGATCAGGTTGATTAAAATGGGCTGCAGTTGGGGAGTATATATTTTTTTGTCGTATATTTAGTTTGTGATGATTGAAGCGAAATCTAAAGCTATTACCGGATTCGCCAATATATCCACTGTTGGGGCAAATTGAGCAGAAGAGAAAGTAGATGATGTTTTTGCTGTCATAAGTAAGGTTTGGTGGGTGTAATTTTATTTTGGTGTTGGGTACAGAGAATGTTTTGTCTGTTATTAAATGTTTACAAATTAAACAGCGAGGCTTTCCACATTTTAAATTCCCTGATAGGTTTGTATTATTTAAATATTTGTTAGAAGTGAGGATAGTTGATAGGTTGGGTGTTTGTTTCTTTGTATTTATGGGTGGTTTATCGAAAATGTCTTTGATGTTTTTGTTTGATTGGAGGTTCCTGTAATCATTTTTTAAATTTTTGATAAGTGTGTAGGAATATTGATTATGGTTAAAAACCATGGGAATTCGGTTGTTATCTTTTCGTTTTTTGTATGTGAGAAGTGTGCTATATATATATATATATATATATATATATATATATATATATATATATTAAAAAAGGATTAATTCAAAGATGTTGAATGGCCATTTCGATATGACGATCCCCACGGGGAGCGACACATCACCTCAGCAACAGAAAAAAACCTTTCAGAAACTGGAGAAAAATTAGTCTACTTTTCCTTTTTAAATAGATTGCAAAGAAATTAAAAAATAAATAATAATAAAATAAAATAAAATAAAATAAAATAAAAATAAAAATAAAGGGAAAGAAAAAGAAAAGGAAAAAGAAAAAGAAAAGGATAGAATAAAATCAAATAAATAAGAAAAGAAAAAAAATTGACATCGTCTGGGTTTGCAAAAAAAAGGGGAGAATGTAACTAAAAATTAACAGACCCCGTGTTGAATCATTTAAAGCAACACGGAAAAAAGTTGGTAAGAGAGATAAAAGAAGGAAGGGAGGGAAAAAGAAAGAAACTAAAGAAAAAAATTTTTTTTTTAAATATTACAGACGCTGGACAAAATCAAAAATCTAATTTCCCCAAAACGTTGAAGTATGAATTTTTTGTATATAGGTGTGTACACACACATATGTATATATGTGTGTATGCGCATGTATATGTATATTAGTGTGTAATAAATTGAATGTATGTGTGTGTATGTGTATGTATATATGTATTCTTATTCGTTAAATGGTGTGTGTGTGTATATATATATATATATATATATATATATATATATATATATATGTGTGTGTACTTCTATTGATATGTATATATAATAATTGTAATTTTTTTTTTTTTTTTTTTTACCTAGTATTGTCTTTATTTAGTTTAATTTCAAATGACCTAATTTTTTTAAAAAAATAATTTTATTTCAAATCCTATATCTTTTTATTCCCTTTTATCAATAATTTATGCCTTTTTAAGTAAAGGCTTTTTTTAATACTTCAACGTTTTGGGGAAATTAGATTTTTGAATTTGTCCAGCGTCTGTAATATTTAAAAAAAAAAAAAAAAAAAATTTTTTTCTTTAGTTTCTTTCTTTTTCCCTCCCTTCCTTCTTTTATCTCTCTTACCTACTTTTTTCCGTGTTGCTTTAAATGATTCAACACGGGGTCTGTTAATTTTTAGTTACATTCTCCCCTTTTTTTTGCAAACCCAGACGATGTCAATTTTTTTTCTTTTCTTATTTATTTGATTTTATTCTATCCTTTTCTTTTTCTTTTTCCTTTTCTTTTTCTTTCCCTTTATTTTTATTTTTATTTTATTTTATTTTATTTTATTTTATTTTATTTTATTATTATTTATTTTTTAATTTCTTTGCAATCTATTTAAAAAGGAAAAGTAGACTAATTTTTCTCCAGTTTCTGAAAGGTTTTTTTCTGTTGCTGAGGTGATGTGTCGCTCCCCGTGGGGATCGTCATATCGAAATGGCCATTCAACATCTTTGAATTAATCCTTTTTTAATATATATATTTGCTCTGTAATATTTTATTACATGGAGCTCTCTTCCTGTATCATTTTTTAATATTAAAATAAATTTTTAATATTAATTAGGATCGGTTTTTTGGAATTTACCTTCCTGCTTTTTTCCTTTGGATTGAAGTATCTGAATTAAAATATATATATATATATATATATATATATGGGGGAGTGTTAGGGAATCGTTAGTTTGAATTTTCGGTGATGACCTTATAAAATGTTAACCGGTAAGCAATTAGTCAATACAATTCACCTGACGAAACCGAAAGGTTGAAACCTGAGTTGCGTAATCGGCTGATCTCCCCAACATAAATATGTAAAATTTCTACATGTTAAAGCTACATTTCCCTTCAAACATGTGTTGACCACTTTCCAATACTTTAATGGTTTAATTTAAAACTAATGTAAATCTAACCTTATTACGCGAAGGACCGAGCGGAGACTTCAAAGACACTCCTAACAAACAAAAGCACACACATATATACACACAAACTGTTTTCGGCAATTACTGCTATGAACATTTTTAATGACATTTGTACCAACCAAAAAACATTACTTTTATTTATAAAAAATCTTAATTGATATATTTATATATATAGTCTATCGAGGCAACAAATAAGTTTTTAAACATATACTGTTAAATATAAGAGACACTGAATGTCTATTATGTTTAATCATGAGCCGTTCTAAACGTCGTATTTTGACTTTAATTTCAGTTGAAAATGAAGACAAAAATTCCCCAACATTTGGATAATTTTTTATTGAGTTGGTTCTAAGCTTTTGGCTCACATGACCTCATAGTCTCTAATAACCCTACAAGCACTCAACTAAATCCTCTACAAAAAAAACAAAAACAATGTAGTGTATCAATTTACATGCCCGTTCAGAGATTGTAACTCTGGTACTAAGAATAAATCCACTACATATATTGGTTTTACTACAACCACGCTCTCCCGTAAGGCTTACATGTCACCTTTCTGATCACAATACAATTAAACAACATTTCTCTGAAAAACATAACCATGGAGGTAATATCAGACAGATTTTAATCAACAATACAATAATCCTAACTCATACACACAGTAAAAATAACCTTCAGATATTGGAGGCCATCTACATTAAATCCAAACAACCCACACTTAATAAAATCCCGTTTAAATCTGGTCATAACACATTACATTGCATTTAAATATATGGTTCTGTTATCATTTCGAGCTCTCGCGCAGTGTGAAGTCATAGAACAAATTTACAAATTTACGAAATGCGTTTGCTATTTTTGGTAACTGTTATCGTTGCTTAGCGGAGTTAACCTCTCTTTTCGATTGCACGACTCGCACATCCAAGCACACGGTATTTTCAAGCGGTCACTCATCTAGGAACTGACCAGGCTCGACGTTGCTTACCTTCGGTAATCGTAAAGAAACCAATGTTTCAATGTGATATAGCTGTAAGCCTTGGTACCAAAAGAGGAAAGTATCTCAGAAGAATTTTCATCAAATTATTTATAGAAAAGTATATGATATATATATATATATATATATATATATATATATATAGCCTTTGAGATTAAAAAAAAACAAATCACTCCACCGGCAGTCGAAAGCTAGGGAAAATTTATTCGCCACAAAATCATTTTACTCGACCGACAACACTTTCTTAATAGTCACCTTACATAAACATAGGCGTGAATCGATGACGGAAAACAAAAAATGAAATTTTAATTAAAATTTCCAGCGTGTTAGAAAGGATTTTTAATTTTTTAAAAAATGATAACAACAAAATTCGATCTTTCCTCTTAGTAATAGCATGAATATTTTGATTATAAAACTTTGTTTTTATTAAGTTTGAGCTCTTTTAACATCATGATATGCTGTTTTTCTTCTTTTTTTTTTAGGGGGTAATTAAGTGGAGGTACCTACATTCGTAGTTTCTTCTCTTTGACTGCAACCTCCATCTGATAGATGAGAAAAAAAATAAAAAATCTGATTTTCTCAACGGTTTTCTGTAAAAAAAACTACTTGTATAATTTGTTTTTCGGTGCATGATTGAAAGAAGTATGCGTATTTTTATTTATTTTTTTTTCTTTCAAATGATCGTTTTTACTTTTCGTAGAAATAGACATGTTGAGTCGAGGATAATATTTTTCTAAATGAGTTTCTAAAAATCTGTGAGCGTCTTTAATCTGGGCAACAGAGGCATTTTGGCTCCACTCTGGAAGCGTTAATTAAACAAATGTTTACACTGACGGGGACGATAAAAGCCAAGAGTTCAATAATGTCATTGTAGGTCATTCTAAGTAATTTGTGAATACTCAATGACATACTTTTGGGTTGTAAATGGAATCAGATTTCCTTTTTCCTTAATCGACAACGAGCGAGTAAAGCAATTAACTTTAATCGCTGAATTATTTTTTAATCGACTGAGTCGACCTGGCGAGTGAAATCTCAAAGGCTATATATGTGCAGGTAGTCAAGAAAATATAAAACTATTGTCGGTCATAATTATACACCGACGGTGTGTACGTGTGTAAACACACATAAACACACATAGAATAAATAATCCTCTATTATAACAAAGACAGTTGTCCATACATATTCATTAAAATCCGGCAATTTGATTTTTGCTAGAATTTCAAAATCAATGTATATTTCGCCATAAAAAAAGAGGTTAAAATTTCATATACTTACTTTAGCTCCTCCACTAACGCTTAAAAAACAAAATATTTCTAAAATCTTCCAAAATTATAAAAAATGTGAAAAAAAATATGTATTAATAATAACTGAAAAATTCTGACAATAATACGTTCTTTGGAACACTTCCTCACGTATACTGATTTTTCCACGAATCTTTGGAGGTATATATATATATATATACGAGAAAAAATCGCAAGATCTTGCGATTTTTTCTCGTGTGTTTTTGCTCTACATAACTGCCTCTTAGTTAATCCTTTTTGGTTAGTTTAGTATCGAGCACTTTTCTTTATTTGTGGTTTGTTCCGTTTGAGGGTTTTTTTTCTTTGCTGTGAAGTGCTGTATGTATTGTCGGTGCTCCGCAGTTTTCTTTTTTTTCCCCTCGTTGTCCAAAGCTTTATAGCCGAGGGCGATAACGGAGTTAGATTCTGCCGGTTATTCGTGGTTCTTAAAAATTACTTGTGTAACATTTTAAGATTTGAATACGTACAGAGTCAATTTTATTATATATATATATATATTCATATATATATATTAAAATTATGATTATTTAATATATATATCTATATGTATATATATACATATATTTAGTATATCGAGGCAGCAAGTAATTTTCTAACCATATGCTGTTAAATATAAGAGACAATGAATGTCTATTAGGTTTAATCATAAGCCGTTCTAAACGACGTATTTTTGCTTTAATTTCAGTTGAAAATAAAGACAAAAATTCTCCAACATTTGGATAATTATTTATTGGTTTTCTTCTAAGCTTTCGGCTCATCTTTCTGATCAGAGTACTATTAAACAACATTTCTCTGAAAAACATAATCATGTAGGTAATATCAGACAGATTTTGGTCAACAATACGGTGATCCTTACTCATACACACAGTAAAAGGAACCTGCAGATATTGGAGGCCATGTACATCAAATCGAAAAAACCAACACTCAATAAAATCAATTCTGAAACAGGAAATAACATATTACATTGCATTTGACTACATGGTTTTGTTGTCATTTCGCGCCATCCCGCGGTGTGACGTCATAAAACCGCATCGCAAACTTAAGAACTGCGTTTATTATTTTTGGTAACTATTGCCGTTGCCAAGCGGAGTTTTATGTCAACACAAAATAATATCGTCGGTGATGGTGGATTTTATAATATTTCAGTTTAAACAACCTCTCTGAAGATGGCTCATGTGAGCCGAAAGCTTAGAAGACAACCAATAAATAATTATCCAAATGTTGGAGAATTTTTGTCTTTATTTTCAACTGAAATTAAAGCAAAAATACGACGTTTAGAACTGCTCATGATTAAACATATTAAACATTCATTGTCTCTTATGTTTAACAGTATATACATATATCTAGATATCTACATATATGCATATATATATACATGTATATATTTATATTAATAATCATAATTTTAATATATATATATATGTATATATATATTAAACTTATGATTATTTAATATACATATATATGTATATATACATATATGTATATATATATACATATATATATATTAAAATTATGAATATTTAATATAGATATATTAAAATTATTATTATTTAATATATATATATATATATATATATATATATATATATATATATATATAATAAAATTATTAATATTTATTAAACAATAAAAGAGTTATTAAAAATCGCCTGAAGACACCACGCATGGTAGAAACCTAGGTCACGTAATAAGACTAAAAAGCAATAGTTGTTTCCTGTTAAAGCGAAACCGTAGACTGAAAGGAAAATGAATGGATGTAAGTCAAATTTTCATTTCCTGGTATCGATATCAAATAAGTTTTTTTCGTCGTAAACTGAATTTTGAAGGCTAAATAAGTCCTCTGAGTAAATGGTATCATGGCTGAGACTAAGAACTACAATTATACCTATTTAGAGTCAAACTCGAAGCAAAAACTAAAATAAAAATCCTGAAAAATACAAACATACAGGCAGATAAACACACACACACAAACATCTTGCCTTATATATATATATATATTATCGATTTTCTGCACTATTGTAAGAACTGTAACCTTGAACCTTCTGAATATCGTTTCTTATGTCTTAGTCTATTAGTTTATCAAATTTGATTAAAATCGGACCACTCCTTCTATAACCCGATTTTTTCGATTATCGATTTTCGATATTTATCGAGGGTACCTCGACACAAAACCTAACTAAGAACACTAGCAGACGCTTTTAGTACAATTGTGTAAATTTTCAAGAAAATCGTTTCGGCCGTTTCGGAGTCTATAGGTAACGGGAACGCACACAAAGACAGACACACACACAGACAAAGTTTCATTTATATATAAGTTCAGATATGTTGCCGTAATTTCAATCGGTATATCGATATAAATATTTTGCAGTCATTTTTGATGGAACGTAGCAATAATGGCCTTAACTAAATATGACCTCAAATTTCAAATCAGTAAACTAGAATAGATTAATAGTGAATTTAGATTTCAAATGGACATGTCATCATCGGGAAAGCAAAGTTTTAGCCCGGATACTAGAGTGGGAATTTATTCATTGTTACTGTTGGTGTGCGTTTTGGTACAGTGGATATCGGCTCGGAACGAGCAATCGGGGAGCCGAGTTCGAATTCCAGTTGAATCCATTGTATTCACTTACGCGCAAATACCCTTGGGAAAGGTATTAATCCGTCTCTTCCTTCCAGTTATGGGTTAAATAGCAGGACAGATTGGGTTCTATAGCCTTGGTCGGCAACCAGTCTACCGCAGAAAGCAATGCATGGCAACCTACTGCGGGATAATCTTCTGCCCAGTCAGTCATGTAAGGATGTGCGTTGTTGTACAGTGGATATCGAGTCGGAATGAGAAATCAGGGAGCCGAGTTCGTATTCCAGTTGAATCCATTGTATTCACTTACGCGCAAATACCCTTGGGAAAGGTATTTATCCGTCTCTTCCTTCCAGTTATGGGTTAAATAGCAGGACAGATTGGGTTCTATAGCCTTGGTCGGCAACCAGTCTACCGCAGAAAGCAATGGCAACCTACTGCGGGATAATCTTCTGCTCACTCAGTCATGTCTCTTTCGAGACATGATCGCCCAAGCGTGTATCACGTATGGCACTTAACTGACTGACTGAGTACCGTTTATAAAATCACTAAAAATAAAGTCAGATCACGAGTTAACATCTGATCTCCACCAGGATTTATTGTTGCATGAAGATTAACGGCTTTAAAAGACGGACATCAATTTTGACGACATATAAAAACATGATTATTAGAATTATTATTTTTATCTTTATTGTTATTTTATTTCGATTTCTGCTATGGTCACACAACCTACTTGTCAAGTCTACGAGAGGACCTAAGGCAGGTAGTGGTGTGTTGTTATGGCTACATTTCACGATTTGTTTTTCTAACTCCCATAGGTAACGACTTGGCGGCTCGACTGCAGTCACTTCCTCATCGACGAGATTTGGCCTCCCTTTGTCTGTTCTATAAATACTTTCATGGCTTCTCCTCCAACGAACTTAAGTCACTGGTGCCTCTGCAACAGGTGTTTACTCGTGCAACCAGATTGGCAACTGGGTCTCACCCATTCACAGTTAGAGTAACCAAATACAGACGACAATTCTACTCCTGCAGCTTCTTCTCTCGAACTTCCCGCCTGTGGAACTTGCTTCCATATTCTTGCTTTCCTGACGGCTACAACCTCCAGGAATTTAAATGCAATGTCAATACTCATCTTGATACCACTTGACTCTAGTTCTTTCTTCACCAGCCTGTATATCCTTTCCTTTCTCTCCACCATTGCAACTGTCATCACACCTGTATTCCCATCCTTGTCTTGCTCCTTTCTAACTGGTTCGTCTTCCTCTTCACTCTCTTCTACTTAATCTTTTTTACTCTTATGTAGCCCCCCCCCCCCTGCACATCAGTGGCATTACCGCCTTGCTCGTAGTGATACTATTAAAAAAAAAACATCTTTAGCGTTACACGGAAAAAGTTCTTCACAGTGTGTGGGTTGTACTTATCAAGAAATTTTCTTTTATTTCTCTTAAGCTGGGATTTTCAGAGATTCTTTCAATGTGTTATTATTATGATTATCATTTTCATCATAATTCGATTTCTGCTATGGTCACACTACCTACCAAGTCGGCAGAAAGATCTAAGGCAAGTCTTGGTGTGTTGTTATGGCTACATTTCATTTTCTATTGCAAAAATATTAAACAGAAGAAAGTTATAAAGAATAAGATTTATTATTAGAAGCGTTGGCCACTCATTTATGTACTTATATAGTTAGTCTCCCTTTTTGGACTTCACATATTTTGATGTAACTTTTTTTCTACTGAACCAAAATTCAAAAATGATATTTTAAAATGTAGCTAAGGAGATGTCCTATCTAACTCTGGAAATTGTTTGAAATTTGGTTGAGAACTGAATTAGTGGTGAAGCTTGAAAGCTGCCTAGATGCACTCAATGTCACACTTAAGAATATATTCAACTACTGCCGTGGTTGAAGGATTAATTCTATTGTAACATTTTCATCATATTTTGATCTCTGCACGTTTTGGATATTGGTCATAAAGAGGTTTGTCTTTCGAGCGTTGTTTCATCTGTCCAAGAGTTCTATCTTTGGCTCTCTTTTGCATATTCTTTGCTGCAACTGTTAGTTCTTCGGTTCTATTTTGGTTTTCTACAGAATCTACGAAATGTAAATCTTGTTTGTATTTACAGCCTATTCGTTTTCATGATTGAATATTTATTTATTTCTGTTTTCGTCTTTCTTGACTAATTTTATTATTATCCTGTTGTCATATTTCGTTTTCTGCTATGGTCGCACTACCTACCAAGTCTGCAGAAAGATCTAAGGCATGTAGTGGTGTGTTGTTATGGCTCCATTTGATTTGTTTTTCTATCTACCATAACATCGCTAGCGTTACATGGACTGAATTTTTCTTAGTGTGTCGGTTGTACTTAAGGCAATTTTTTGTATATCTCTTAAGCTGGGGTTTCCAAAGATTCTTTCAATGCGTTGTTTTGTTCCATTTGTTATCGTTCCAAGTGCACCTACTATCACTGGCACAACTCTTGTTTTCAATTTCCACATTTTTTCTATTTCAATTTCCAGGTCTTTATATTTTGACAGTTTTTCAAATTCCTTGGTTGCTATGTTACAATCCGCTGGACAAGCCATATCAATTAATAGACAAGTTTTCTCCTTCTGGTTTTTAACAATAATGTCTGGCCTGTTTGCTTCAATTTTTCTGTCTGTGTAGATGGTGTAATCCCATAGAATGGTTACATCTTCTATTATTATTATTATTATTATTATTATCATAATTCGATTTCTGCTATGGTCGCACTACCTACCAAGTCTGCAGAAAGATCTAAGGCATGTAGTGGTGTGTTGTTATGGCTCCATTTGATTTGTTTTGCTATCTCCCATACCATCACTAGCGTTACATGGAAAAAATTTTCCTTCGTGTGTGGGCTGTACTCAACAAGACATTTTTTTTTGTATTTCTTTCAAGCTGGGATTTCCAGTTTTTTTTTCAATGTGTTGTTTGGTTTTTGCTATTTTTTTTTCTCCTTTTTTATCATCTGAAGCGAACCTAGTATTATTGGTATTATTATTGGTATTATTATTGGTATTATTATTGGTATTATTATTGTTTTCAATTTATACTTCTTTTTTTATTTCAATTTCCAAGTCTTTATACTTCGATATTTTTTCAAATTTCTTGCTTGCTATGTTACAATCCGCTGGATAAGCCATGTCAATTAGTAGGCAAGTTTTTTCTTTTCGGTTTTTGACAATTATGTCCAACCTATTTGCTTCAATCTTCCTGTCCGTAAAGATGGTTTTCTTCCATAGAACTGTGACGTCTTCTATTTCTGTAACCGATGTCGGGTGATGTTTATACCAGTGGTTGTTTACAGATTTTTTATAGTGTTTGCACATTATCCAATGTAAATATTGCCCTACTCTATCGTGACGTTTTTTGTTTTTTTTATCATTTGGGGCAATTACAGAACATTTTGAGATTAGATGGTTTATTGTTTCTTGATATGTGTGGGTTGTAATTATCAAGATAATCTTTTGTATTTCTCTTAAACTGGAATTTCCAGGGATTTTTTCAATGACTTAGTTTTGTTCCTTTGTTTTTATCATTCCGAGTGCACCTACTATCACTGGTACTCTTCTTGTTTTCAATTTCTCCATTTTTTTTCTATTTTTATTTCCAATTCTTTATACTTTGATAGTTTTTTCAAGTTTCTTGTTTGTTATGTTAGAGTTCCCCGGGCAAACCATCTCAATTAGCAGGCAATATTTTTCTTTTCGATTTTTGACAATGATATTTGGCCTATTTGCTGCAATCTTCCTGTCTTTGAAGATGGTGTAATACTATAGAATTGTGATGTCTTCTGTTTCTGTAACCGGTGGCGGGTGATGTTCATACAAGTGTTTGTTTACATTTTCTCGTTCTTTTTCTTCTTCTTCTGGTCCTGGGTATGACGGTAAATTGCATCCGGCAGCAAGACCTCTAATGTGGAGGTTGTGAGGAGCATACAACCAACCTCTTTATTGTTGTTGTTCTCAGGTTCACCCTGACCCGCAGTGGTAGCACCTGTTATACTTAAACCCCCAAACTGGGATTAAAACACTATATAAAATAGACTTGTATAGAAAAATATACATTTTTGAAAGAAAAAATATTACCAACAATATATTTTTGAAGGAAAACAAAACATCGCCATAAAACATTTTTGAAGGAAATAAATTATTAGCAGCAATACTTTTTTTAAATACAAAACTAAAAAAATTTTAAGTTTTCTAAAATGAAAAAAATAAAAAAAAGTTTTTCATCAAAATCTGACTAAATCAACCTTCTCCTTATAACCGAACATTAAAAAAAAATAACTTAAAATACCATTTTGGCATTAAATGACCCACAGAGGTGTTGATATGCAGTTAAACAAAACAAATTAAATCTTCTTCTTCTTATTATTATTATTATTAGTAGTAGTAGTAGTAGTAGTAGTAGTAGTAGCTGTTGTTGTTGTTGTCGTCGTCGTCGTCGTAATTTTATTAACATTTATTAGATAAGTGTCATTTTTCTCGTTAAAATTCATCTTACACATTTATACATCTAATGTGCATTGAATACTGCAAACTCACTTCCTTTTAATTCTTCAGTTGGCACTTGGGATAGATATAAATATATATTTTAATATGTAAATATAAATTTGAATCGAATCATTTTTGGTCTGCATTTTAATTAAATGAAATATTTTGTCAGCCAATGTACGTTACAAATGAATTAAAGTGTCGTTAAAATTCTGAATAATGCATATATATATATATATATATATATATATATATATATATATATATATATATATAAGCACTAAAGTGATTCGCGTGGCTGCTGGTCGAGATTGATTAATTCCCTTATTTGGTTCTTATTTCCTTTTGGCCAAGATGAGATAAGATCAAATCTCAAGAATCCGGAATTTTTCAACATTCGCCTGATCAGAATTCTTTTGAAATAAAACGGTAATTAACTTTCGTGTTCTTCGCTCAAACACAGCCTTTATTACATTGAATCCTGATTTTTTTTTTTTGGACAAATTCCAAGAATAAACTGTCATATCTTCTGGTTCAATTGCCAAATTTTTGGCGTCTTGCGGAAATTCTGATTTAATTAAAACATGCTAACATTAAGAGTTATTCATTCGCATTAAAGAATTCGAACATTCGTAAGCTTGTTCGGAGTGGTGGCTTGTTTATTATTAAGTTTTATTACAGTATTTAACACGCGCTTAAGAATAAAAATTATCGAGTGAGGAGATAAAAAATAAAATACCAGCTCACAAAAGTGGTCATTATTCCATTATCAGCAGCAGCGAATGTAACCATTTTGAATCTATTCCAAGAATATCACGACTCATAGATGGTATTCTAAGCGATTTTATCGACAACACCATCTTATCTCTTCTTCCGTCTGATGTTTTCTTATTACGTTTACTTCTCATTGACCAACAACCAAGCGGCCTTTTGCTCCATCAGTTGTTCTCTCTTCTTGCTATATTATAATGCATATTTCCGTTTCATTCTATAACAACTTTTACATCTCATTCAGTAATGAATTGGAGAACTCTGGCTATTGGGCGTGTATAATGATAATATACACGCCAAAAAGTCTGCCTTCTTCTACCGAGCGCCCATAGCCTAGAGGTAGAATCGCCAATTCGGTTGGGCTTCAATCCTCGGTTAAAAGCAATCGGAGTCTAACCGTACAGTCAGTCGACGATTCTACCCCTAGGCCACGAGCGTCCAATAGAGGAAGCCAGGCTTTTTAGCGCGTATAAACACGCCCAATAGCTAGAGTGCTCCAATTCATTATCGAATGAGCGGTGTGTAAATGCCGGAGTAGCTACTGTTTTACAATGTCTACGACTCTTCCAGAGTGCTCAATCAGGGTGTGAGAGCGTAAATACTATAGGCAAATTTATGACAACTTTTACATCTCATTCAGTAATGAATTGGAGCACTCTACAATTATATATATATATATATATATATATATATATATATATATATATATTATGCTCTCATTACGATTGAGCTCTCTGGAGAAGAAAATTTTAAAAACAGTTTCCACTTCAGCTATATGCGTGACTCTTCAGAAATGAATTGAGTTCTCTCGGGAACTGGCGTGTGTAAACACTGCTGATATACAACACGTTAAAATTTCCCTTCTCTGATACCATGCGTCGATGGCTTAGGAAGTAGAGACCCCCGACTGACACCAAATCGGTCGAGTTTCGATCACGGCCAGAGGCGAGTGGATGCGTCTAGCCACACTGATGAGCTGTGATACAGCGAAACAGGCTTGTATGTGGAGGACTTCTTATATATATATATATATATATATATATATATATATATATCCAAGTGAATAAAGAATGCAGAAAGTATTAACAACATTCAAAACATTAGTTTAAAAGAGTGCTCAATATAGAAATAGAGCGATGAATATTTATTGTAAGTTGGAGTTTAAAATATGTACAAATTATAATTTACTAAAAAATGTACACTAGAGGCCATAATTATTAGACCGCCCCGGCTTTTTAAAAGAAATTATATAATTTCAGACTATTTTTAGTATTTATTGCTAAATGAAAATAGAATGGTTCCTTTATTATTACTTTGCAAAATTTTACAAGACAATAAAGCAAAGATGAACTCGTTTGAATCACCCTAAATTTTCTTCATTCTTTCATTGATGAAACTGCAACATAGGTAATTATTAAATATTTATAAATTCATTTGATGCACATGTTATTGTGCAGTATTAACAAAAGATCCATTCTATTTTCATTTACAATTATTCACTTGGCAATAAATACTAAAAAATAGTATGAAATACATCATTTTTTAAACACTGGGATGATCTAATAATTATGACCGGTAGTGTATATTCTGTTTCGACATCGAAAAACAATGTCTCATCAGGTATTTATTAATGATGTTACACTTTTATAGTAAATTAAAATTAGTCCGTATTCTAAACTGAATAAATATATGTGTGTGTGTGTGTGTGCGTGTGTGTTTGCGAAATTCTTACATACATAAATATATGTAAGAATTGCATAAATATATATATATATATATATATATATATATATATATATATAATAGAAATTCATATATATATATATATATATATATATATATATATTTCATTAAATACGCCCACGAGTGAAATTTAATTAACTATTATCATATATATTCGAGAATTTCCTAAATATATATATATATATATATATATATATATATATATAAGAATTTCAAATATATAAATATATATATATATGTGTATCTGTGTGTGTACGTGTGTTACTGTATATATATATATATATATATATATATATATATATATATATATAGTAAGTGGCAGAGAACTCCATATATATATATATATATATATATATATATATATTGTGAATAGGTAGAACTCTGGATTCTAATTCTGTTGGTTCTCTTCATATATATATATGGGGGGGGGGGTGCTGCTTAGCTCCACATGCTTTCTTTGTGAGAGATAAATGAAAAAAATGAGTAAATTATTTGCAAGTGAGAAGTCAATCTTCAAAAGGTAATATTAAACATGTGAATATGATGTGCGCGTGTAAGACTTATTTTTAATCTTCATTCGTGGAGTAGATCGAATCCACGTGCCCTCTTTGTGGGAGGTTGATGAAAAGAATGAATAAATTATTTACATGTGATCAGTCTATCATTTAAAGGTAATATTAAACATTTGAAAATAATATTACTGTAAAACTTATCAGTGATCTCCATTTCTGGAGTGGTTCAAATCCACGTGCTCTGTTTGTGAGAGGTTGATGAAAAAAAAGGATGACTCTAAATTTTCCATCAGTAGGACGTTTTTTTTGTTGTTTTTTTTGTTTTGTTTTTGTTGTTGTTGTTTTTTTTATTGTGATCACGAGATCACTACATTCATTTACCTTGGAGTAGCATTTATGAAATAAGATTTGAGGTTTTATTTTTTCCTGTGTATTGCGAGATAATTTAAATGATTGTCTGTTTATAGTTCTCCGGGTTGGAAGTGATAAGAAACGATAATTTGTGAATAAGCAAAGAGCACACATACATTGCTAATTCTAAACAAAAGTACAACGTTAATAACAACTGTAATTTTTGACGGGTACTACGCCAATGTTTATGAGTTGAGTGTTACGCCGATGACGTCAAGTATAGACAGATATTTCTGGATTTTTCGATTAATTCGTAATTAGTGCAGAACAAAATATTCGTTTTTATAACTTAAATTCTAATTAGATTAATTTATCGGATTTTATTCGATATTTTAAACTGATAAAGTCATTTAATAGCATCACATCTAATTGAATAAGCAACCTTGGAATAATAAGAAAAATAATAATGTTTATTTCAATAATAGCAGTATTTACTGTTATCGCTATCTTTCCTCTTTAAATTGTTTAAAATTCTTCTCGTAGAAATGTTTCAAAAGTGATGTAAAAAAAAATAATTCGCATCATTATACACCAGAATAAAAGATGTACACAAATAATTCTTTAAAAATGAAAAAAAAAAAAAAAAAAAGAAGATATATTCTGCTTAGAGCCGAAGGCATATTTGCCTGGATTTTGCAGTTCATTTTTTCCATACGTTTTAATTACATTCAATCACAGTTTAATCAAATTTATGAAATATCTTATTTCAGTTGATAAGGTTCATATCAGAAGATGTAAGGTCACCATACTGGTACCGACGTTATGGTTTTCTCTTTTATATTGGCCAAAGGAAGAGTTCAGTTGTTTCCGACATGTTTCCAACTTGTTTACGAGACAATATTTCACGAAGATTATAGAGCATTTCTGGACGAATTGTTGATCTGATTTAATCTTTTTAACCAAATAGAAAAATCACAGTTGTCTTGAACGGCTAGTCTTCTAGATTTTTTTGCATTAACGCAGTTTTATTTACACGTGACACGTCTGTCATTAAAAAGTAATCTATATAAATAAAAATGTAATTGTCCGTTTGTTAATATCCGCTAATCTAGAAAACAGCTGCAACAATAGTTTTGAAATTTTACTATAGAATTTTAATTGAATACGAGTGTGTTTTTATATACCAAATATCAAAAAAATATTACAATATTAGAAAAAAATATATTTTACAAACTCGATTAGAGCCGATGAGTGCGGAAGCAAAATCTTTCATTTTCAATATGGATGCCTTTACAGACAACTTTGTTATTTCATAAAAAAATCATAGGAAAACTCCACATTTAAAGTAAACGAAATTATATACTCTAGAATTTCTGTGAGCAAATACGAAACCTACACACATAGGATCTATATAAATAATTATACACGATTCTCAAATTTAATGCACAATTCCCATTTCATTGTTTTAGTAAATAAATTTCTTCTTTAATTTTTTTTTTTTAAATTAAGCTTTTATTATTATTTCTATTTTGGCGGGCGTAAACAACAGAAATCCCTTCCCTTTAAAAAAAAGTTTTCTGTTCATTTTTTCAAAGAATTATTATCGATATCCCATTTATTTCACTGGTTTAGTAAATAATTTATTTAATTTAACCAAACTGAGCCGCAGCAACGCGTGGCCGGGTACAGCTAGTATTAAACATATAAAAGTGATACTGGTGTAAAACATATCTGTGACCTTAATTTCTGGAGCTACTCAAATGCACGTGCTCTCCTTCTTGTAAGAGACTGATCAAAAAGTGGAAGTCTCTAAATTTACCGCCAGAAGGACGGTTGTCTTTTCTTTGGAATATATATATATATATATGTTCCAAAAAGTCATCCGCAGACAGATCTGTTTCACAGCTCATGAGTACGGTTAGACTCCGATTGCTTTAAACCTAGGATTGAAACCCGACCGAATTGGCATCAGTCGGCGATTCTACCTCTAGGCTATGGGCGACGTGCAGAAGAAGGCAGACTTTTTAGCGTGTATATTATCAGTATACATGCCCAATAGCCAGAGTGCCCTAATTCATAACTGAATGAGCGATGCGTACATGCCAGAGTAGCTACTGTATTTCAAAGTCTACCATTCCGTTAGAGTGATCAGTCAGGGTGCGAGAGCGTAAACAGTCATCCGCAGACAGTTCTATTTCGCTGTATCACAGCTCATCAATACAGTTAGACTCCGATTACTTTTAACCCTGGATTGAAACCCGACCGAATTGGCGTCAGTCGGCGATTCCACATATATACTTATTAAAAAATGTAATATATACATATTACAAATATCACGTGTGCATGTTGTTTACATTGGACAATTTTTATAAATATAATTCGGAAATAAAAACCCTAATCAGAAAATATGAACAAATTCAAAAGAAAATATATAAAACTATGTTGTCTCTACCGTTTAACCGATTGTATTTGCTTTCGTTCAAATACCCTTGGGAAAGGTATTAATCCGTCTCTTCCTTCCAGTTATGGGTTAAATAGCAGGACAGACTGGGTTCTATAGCCTTGGTCGGCATGTGTTTTTTTTTGGAGGGGGCGTATTTGTTTATTTCTACGATTATATTTTATATTTCAGACCGCCCTCGGTCCTTCATCAGAAACAAATGATTTTAAAATTTGACGCGTCACGTGATGTAAACAATGTAAACAAACTCTTCACTGACGCTCACGCGAAATCTCGCGAAATACGTTACTAATTCAAATTTTAAAATCATTTGTTTCTGATGAAGGACCGAGGGCGGTCTGAAATATAAAATATAATAGTAGAAATAAACAAATACTGCCAAAAAAACACATTTCTAAACTCAAAACGTTTTAATATTCTTTCCTATATATATATATATATATATATATATATATATATATATATATATATATATGTATATATAAAGGAAAACTCAACACATCCTTTAGAGTGGTTATAGATTATAATTAATTTCTATGAACTAAATTACCTAATTACATCAGACCACACCCGGTACAAATATTTTCCAAAAACTTTATACGGAATTGAACGAATATAGTGTGATCTGAAGAAATGAGCTTATATAATTCATGGAAATTATTTAAAATTTATAATCCCTCTAAATGATGTTTTCAGTTTTCCTTTATAAATATTATATTGCCCTGGATAATGTCCATTGAGCTATCTATACAGACCAACACGTAATAATTTATATTAAGTAACTATTGTTGGCTTATACTCGCCATTCACGAACTTGACATCACTATCTATCTATCTATCTATCTATCTATCTATCTATCTATCTATCTATCTATCTATCTATCTATCTCAGTCTATACATTATCTAGCTATCTATCTATCTATCTATCTATCTATCTATCTATCTATCTATCTATCTATCTATGTCAATCTGTTCATATCTATCTATCTATGTCAATCTGTTCATATGTATCTATGTCAATCTGTTCATATCTATCTATCTATCTATCTATCTATCTATCTATCTATCTATCTCTTTTAATATCTATCTATCTGTTACAGTCTGATCATTACCTATCTATCTATCTATCTATCTATCTATCTATCTATCTATCTATCTAGTCTGTTCATTATCTATCTATCTATCTATCTATCTATCTATCTATCTCAGTCTGTTCATTATCTATCTATCTATCTATCTATCTATACATTATCTATCTATCTATCTATCTATCTATCTATCTATCTATCTATCTATGTCAATCTGTTCATATCTATCTATCTATGTCAATCTGTTCATATGTATCTATGTCAATCTGTTCATACCTACCTATCTATCTATCTATCTATCTACCTATCTATCTATCTATCTATCTATCTATCTATCTATCTATCTATCTATCTATCTCTTTTAATATCTATCTATCTGTTACAGTCTGATCATTACCTATCTATCTATCTATCTATCTATCTATCTATCTATCTATCTATCTATCTCAGTCTGTTCATTATCTATCTATCTATCTATCTATCTATCTATCTATCTATGTCAATCTGTTCATATCTATCTATGTCAATCTGTTCATATGTATCTATGTCAATCTGTTCATATCTATCTATCTATCTATCTATCTATCTCTTTTAATATCTATCTATCTGTTACAGTCTGATCATTATCTATCTATCTATCTATTTATCTATCTATCTCAGTCTGTTCATTATCTATCTATCTATCTATCTATTATGAATATATTACAAATATATTTTGCTCTTATTACGATTGCTCACTCTAGAGAGGAAAATTTAAATAAAAACAGTTACCACTTCTGCGATGTATGCATAACTCTTCAACAATGAATTGAGTTTTTTTGGTGACTGGCATGTGTATACACCACTTATATATCAGTCAATCAAGTGCCATTTGTGATACACGCTTTGGGCGATAGACATGACTGACTGAGCAAAAGATTATCCCTCAGTAGGTTGTCATTACTTTCTGCGGTAGACTGGTTGCCAGCCATAGAACCCAATCTACCCTATTATTGAACCCATAACTGGAGGAAAAAGACGGATTTTTACCTTTCCCAAGGGTAATTCTGCGTAAGTGAATGCAAGGAATTCAACTGTAATTCGGACTCGGTTCCCCTATTTGTCGTTCCGAGTCTATATTCACTGCCCCACAACGCACATCCCGCTTAACACGCTAAAATTGTCCTTCTATGATTCCGTGTGCCTATGGCTTAGGGGTTTCCGACTCTGACTGACAGCAAGTCGGTCGAGTTTCGATCCCGGCTAGAAGCAAGTAGTTGTCTAACCAAACTGATGAGCTGTGATACAGCGAAACAGGCCTGAATGTAGATGACGAATATATATATATATATATATATATATATACAGGGCAAAGAATTTGTCACTTTAACTGAGCAGGTTCATGCCGACTTCGAAGATTTTTGAGGACATAGTTATGATGTCATCACTCATCGAAACTGCTTTTTCGATTCAGTTAAAGTGATAAATTCCTTGCACTAGAACTATCAACCCTCTATCTCCACCCCGGTATCAAGTACCTGAAGATAAAAAAAAAAAACCTGCTTACATTTTATCAGTAAAACTACTGATACAAACAACAAACTTGACGCCAAAAACTATCACAACTCAACACGATATATATATATATATATATATATATATATATATATATATCGTAAAGTTCCCATTTATAGTCTGAGGAAGAAACAGTCTGAGTAAAAAGCAGGGAACGCGTTTCGTCCACTGACGGACTTTATCAAGGCCACAAAATGAAATGAATTTTAAATTCATTGCATTCACTTTCGCGCAAATACACTTGGGAAAGGTATTAATCCGTCTATTCCTTCCAGTTATGGCTTAAATAACAGGACAAATTGGGTTCTATAGCCTTGGTCGTCAACCAGTCTACCGCATAAAGCAATGGCAACCTACTGCGGGATAATCTTCTGCCCAATCTGTTGTCTTTTTCGAGACATGATCGCCCAAGCGTGGACCACGTATGGCACTTAACTGACTGACTGAATATAATAGTTGGAAACATGATTAAAGCTTCTACTGGGCATAAAGTGGGGGATCAGTTTTATATTGTTATGAAGTAATAAACTGATCTCCCACTAATTACTACTTAATAATATAATACATCTCTTCTGCCTCTAGCTACGAGTCAAATAACAGGACAGATTGGGTTCTATAGCCTTGGCTGGCAACCAGTCTACTGCAAAAGGTAATGGCAATAATCTTCTGCCCAATCAATCATAAAGTGGGGATCAGAAAAAAGCCACTCAAGGTAGAGGTTTATTGTTTGGAGTATTACGAGCGTAAGAAAGGACAAGAAGGGTAGTTTGGTGGTGTGGGGGGCGGGGGGCTTTGCATTAAAGATAAATAGATAACACTAGACATGAAGAGGTCAAGATTAAATTAGTGAATAACATTATCAGTGTTCAGTCGGAAACTTTACAAGTAATTGTGTGGAAGTAGACTATAGAAAGAACCAGAAAACAAAGAAAAAGTCTCTATTCCCGTTCAAAGTACAGGGGAGGAGTTTGAACCGGACAATAAGATAACGTATCTAATATAAAGAAAGGTGGAGGCAACTGAAATGTGGTTCTACAGAAGGATACTGAGAATTCAATGAATGAAGCGAGGAAGCAACAAGAAAATCTTTAAAAATACGGTGGATCAACTGAATCATTCTAGAACGTGGGTCTGTCTTAATAGCAACAAAAAAGAAAGAAACTAACAAAAGACTCTTATTCACATAAAAAAGAATCTATTAACTCATTTTTATATTTACTATGTTTAATATAATTTTGTACTAATATTCACCTAATACAAGGTCAAAGAGCCACTCAATGTAGAGGATCATTGTTTGGAGTATTATTAGCGTAAGAAACGACAAGATGCGAAGTTTGGTGGTGGTGTTGGGGGGGGGGCTTTGCATTACAGGAAAGATAAACAGATAATTATAAACATAAAGAGGTTAAGACTAAATTAGTGAATTACATTATCAGTGTTCAGCCGGAAACTTTATGAGTAACTGTGTAGAAGTAGACTTTAGACAGAACCGAAAAACCTAATCCTAAACAGGAAACAAGGGATAAACCTCTACTACTGTTCAAAAGACCGGGGAGGAGAGGTTAGAAGTATAGAGTTGAAATAGACTTTAGAAGGAACCAGAAACGCAATCCTAAATAGGATAAAAGGGATAAACCCCTACTCCTGTTCAAAAGACCGTGGCGGAGACGTTAGAAGTATGGAGTTGAAGTAGATTTTAGACGGAACCAGAAACCCAATCCTAAACAGGAAACAAGGGATAAACTTCTACTCCTGTTCAAAAGACCAGGGAGGAGACGTTAGAATTATAGAGTTGAAGTAGACTTTTGAAGGAACCAGAAATCCAGTCCTAAACAGGAAACAAGGGATAAACCCCTAATCCTGTTCAAAAGGACGGGGAGGAGATGTTAGAAGTATAGAGTTGAAGTAGACTTTAGAAGGAACCAGAAACCCAATCCTAAACAGGAAACAAGGGATAAACCCTCTACTCCTGTTCGAAAGACCGGGGAGGAGACGTTAGAAGTACAAAGTTGAAGTAGACGTTAGACGGAAACAAAAAAATATAATCTTAAACAGTAAAAAAGGATAAATCTGTACTATCCAAAATTCCGGGAAGGTGTTTGAACCGGGTGATAAGTTTCTAGGAAATATAATGAAGGAGGGCTTGGAGAAATTGAAACTCATAGGGCATATTGAAAGCGTGGGAAAAAGATGAAAAGGAAAGAGTAACCTACCTAACAAAAGCGATATAACACTTTAAAAAAAAAAAATATATCTTCGAGAAAATTATAAGCTTTATCACAATTGTACATTTTAGGTAATTTTCACCAAATACAAAGCTCAGGAGCTTCTCAAGGTAGAGGTTGACTGCATGGTGTTGTATGAACTGAAGGTCAATGTACCACCGAATCTTTCGTATAATGCACAATAATGCCCTCGAAATAGTTCTCTTGAGTAATTCACTCAGAAATAATTTCTTCAATGAGGCACAACATTCGAATGATGCACAACACAAAATGATATTTATCTACTTCTCCACCAAGACGGAATGTGGCACAAAGACTTTTTAATGTAGGGCATCCAGGCCCTAAAGTCTGGTTAAAAATATATTCCCCAGACAAAACTCTACCCTTCCGTGGAGTCTCGACTGGGTTACTCTTAGACAGATGGGTCCGACCAAGCAAGTGTTCGCGCTGATGCACAACACAGAACACACTTAGACTTCTGTCTGGGTGTTTTATATCTATCTAAACTTATTTATAAATGGAACTTTGTTATTTGTGTGTGTGTGTGTGTGTGTGTGTGTGTGTGTGTGTGTGTGTGTGTATCCGTTACCTATAGACTCCGAAACGGCTGAACCAATTTTCTTTTCGACAATTTACCAATCGCACACACATTTTATATATATATATATATATATATATATATATATATATATATACAGTACTGTACAAAAGTATTATCACAAGAATTATTTTATCTTTTATGAGGCATATTGACAGAAAATAAACAATTTAATCAAAATAATTTTATTTGATTAACTCAACAAATGCTTTAACAAGAAAAAAATACTTGTTACAAAATAAATTTCATATCTAATCTAATCTAAACTTATTTATAAATGGAACTTTGTCTGTGTGTGTGTGTGTGTATGTCTGTGTCCGTTACCTATAGACTCCGAAACGGCTGAACCAATTTTCTTGAAAATTTGCACAGTTGTACTATAAGCGTCTGCGAGTGTTCTTAGCTAGGTTTTGTGTCGAGGTACCCCGGATAAATATCAAAAATCGATAATCGAAAAAATCGGGTTATAGATGGAGTGGTCCGATTTTAATCAAATTTGATACACTCATAGACAAAAACATAAGAAATAATATTCAGAAGTTTCAAGGTTGCAGTTCTTACAATAGTGCAGAAAATTTGATATTGACACCAGGAAACCAAAATTTGATTTACATCCATTCATTTTTCTCTCAGTCTAGGGTTTTGCTTTAACTGGAAACAACTATTGATTTTTAGTCTTTCGTGCCAACGTCCAAAGAGTCTGAGCTCCAGGACCATGGATGAGTTTTAAAGCTTTCATTACACCCGAGCAACGCCTGGCTATACTGTTAGCCCTAAATATTATGATCATGTAATCTTAGTAGCATAATTTATTCAACGGCTACGTTTGTTGCATGGGGATCCGTGTTTGACCACACCTCTCGGCATCGATACTTTTTTTCTGCATAACACGAGGAAAGTAAGAAGAAAGGATTAAACACAAGAAGACAGAACGCATGGTGATTAGCAAAAAGATGAGGCCACAGTGAAAAAATTAAAAATCTGGGGAGTGTTTTAACAGAGGACTACATTTGTGAAAGTGAAATCCGAAGGCACATTACCAAAGGTGTGTTCGAAAATCTAAGCAGAGTATTAAGAAAAAGAAAATCTTCGAAAGAAACAAAGTAAATAGTCTTATTACATAATATCAGTCTTACTATATGACTGTGAATGCTAGACAATCTCCTCAATGATGAAGAAGAGACTTGAAGCAACAGTCGTTCTACAGAAGGATGCTGAGGATACCATGGGCTGAATATGTGAGCAACGACGAAGTTTTAGAGAAAATGTAAACAAAAAGAAGACTTATATTAACACCAGAAAGAAACAGCTGAAAATTCTGATGCACATAATGAGGAAAGAGGGCTTTGAAAATCTGATACTCGTAGGACAGATTGAAGCCAAGAGCGACAGAGGTAAACATTGAATAACAGTCTTAGTGAGTTTGATTAAATAGATGGCGGGACATGGATTAGGAGAAATAACATAGATAAAATCTATTAAGAGCTACAAAGGACGAAAAAATTGAGAAGAACCATGATCGCCAACACCCTAAAGGGACACGGCACATAAAAATAAAAAAAACGAGCTAAAGTAAATGGATGGCGGACAAAGATTTCGGAGATATAACAAAAAGACAAAAATTATTGAGAATAACAAAGGGCAGGAAATTGTGAAGAGCCATGATCTTTAAAATCATTAAGGGGCACAGTACATAGAAAAAAGAAAAAGAATTACCTTGTGTAAATGGTCAGTGGACCAAAATATAAGACAGATAACAAAAAGACAAAAATTATTATGACCTACAAAGACAGGAAATCGTGGAGAGCCATAATCGTTAAAATCATTACAGGACACAGTACATAGAAAAAAGAAGAATTAGCTTGTGTAAATGGATGGTGGACCAATGTTTAAGAGAGATAACACAAAGGCGAAAATTATTATGACCTACAAGAGACAGGAAAGTGTGGAGAGCCATAATCGCTAAAATCATTAAGGGACACAGTACATAGAAAAAAGAATTATCTTGTGTAAATGGACGGTGGACCAAAGTTTAAGAGAGGTAAATAAAAGACGAAAATTATTATGACCTACAAAAGACAGGAAGTTGTGGAGAGCCATAATCGCTAAATCATTAAGGGACACAGTACATAGAAAAAAGAATAATTAGCTTGTGTAAATGGACGGTAAACCAAAGTTTAAGAGAGATAACAAAAAGACAAAAATTATTATGACCTACAAAGACAGGAAATCGTGGAGAGCCATAATCGTTAAAATCATTACAGGACACAGTACATAGAAAAAGGAATAATTAGCTTGTGTAAATGGACGGTGAAACAAAGTTTTAGAGAGATAACAAAAAGACGAAAATTGTTATGACCTACAAATATACGAAATTGTGGAGAGCCACAATCGGTTACGTCCTGGGCGGACACGGAACTTAAAGAAGCAAGGTAAAAAGTAGAGGGTCATCTACCTGACGAGTTTATGAGAGCGGTTGGTGGAATAGGGGAAGCAGGAGTTGTCAAAGCGAGACATGCCCTGACGAGCCTTTACCCCTGTTGCCCCGATCAAATTTATTTAAAGGCGCTACTAGATAGGCATCAAGGCCCGACCCTTTTACCGTTGAAATACTTAAATGTAACCACCACTCCATCTGTTTCTTTTCTCGCATTTCCCCGCTGTGGTAACTGCGACAAAATAAACTGTTTCCCTTCCGGTTACTGTTTCTCTGATAGCTACAATCTCCATGCAGCATTATCTACTGTCTTCTCGAAACCCGTTCATCTTTTATACTTTCTCCAGTACCCCATATAACCAGACATTTCTCTCACTGAATCCCCCAGAAGACCCCAAAATGCCACTAACATGTCGAGTAAACAAAAATAAAACAGGTAAACAAGTTTAAATACCTAGGAAGTATTCTAACAGAGGTTGGATAGACGCATTAGCATGACCAAGGACGCATTTCTAAAGCCAACAAGAGTACTGAGAGACGGAGATATTTACTCTTCTCCCCCACTTGAGAGAGATGTGACACAAGATCTTTTTTAATGTGGGGAACCTGAGCGCGTACGCCCAGGTGCCTGTCAAAACATTAAGTATCCACTGCGGTGGATAGGTTCAAAACCGGTCTAAACTGGTCTTAAACTGGCCATAATTTGGTCATTTTGGACCCCACCCGGAAGGCTGGAGCCCGGAAACTGCAATGTGATGTCTGTCCTTCTATATGGAAGCGAATGTTGGACGATCTCTTCAAAGATGAAGAAGATGCTTGAAGGAACAGAAATGTGATTCTACAGAAGGATGCTGAGAATACCATGGACGAGCACGTGAGTAATGACAAGGGGTTGGAGAGGATGCAAAGGAGAAGACATACTTAGTCTCAGGAAGAGACATCTGAAGTGTCTGAGACACATAATGAGGAAGGAGGGTTTGGAGAATTTCATACACACTGGACGGAAAGAAAGAAAGAAAGAAAGAAAGAAAGAAAAGAGGAAAGTAGCACTAGACATATTCGATGAGATTGAGTAAATAAATGGCGGATCGGAGTTTTGGAGGGGTAGCAAGAGGAATGTGCGTTGTGGTGCAGTAGATATCGGCTCGGAACGGGAAATCGGTGAGCTGAGTTCGAAACCCAGTTGAATTCCTTGCATTCACTTACGCGCAAATACCCTTGGGAAAGTTATTAATCCGTCTCTTCCCTCCACTTACTAAATAACAGGACAGATTGGGTTCTATAGCCTTGGCTGGCAACCAGTCTACCGCTAAAAGTAATGGAAACCTACTGTGGAATAATCTTCTGCCAAGTCTGTCATATCTCTTTCGAGACATGATCACCCAAGCGTGTATCACGTATGGCACTTAACTGACTGACTGATTAAGAGGAAAAAATATTTAGAGCGAGAAGGGACAGGGGCAAGTGGAAATACATCATCACCAACGTCCTGAAGGGACATGGCTCATGAAGAAGAATCTCCTGCGCATCAATGGCGGTCTCGCTTTGGTTGGGGTGAAATGATAAAAAAAATAAAGAATGTCCAAGTGCATAGCAGACCCTAGTGAAAGATATATATGTCTGTCCCAGGGGGCCTTACTGAGAGAACGACTTTTTTTTATTATTTTGTTTCTTCATTTGTTTGTCTCATTTTTTGATCGTAAATCATTTTTGTCAGAGGGAGAAAGCAGGAAAGAAAGAGATATGGTTAAGACGACGGATATGGTGTGGGATCTGGGATAGATAAAATGGCGACAACTCCAGTGAAATTAGATTCAGTGTTGCTTCTCATCTAGAACTCAGGTCAACACAATGTATATCTAGCAGGATGTCGATGCGCCGATGGATCATCGTCATGATAATTCCGTATTTGGTGAACTGAGATAGGACTGAAGCCATTTCTGACTTTGTATTGCACGTTGCTTGCGTTTCTGATCCAAAAGCTATCACAAACTAATCGCTGCAGTCTACACGACGGATTAACCATTGAACAGAAGTCGTATTTATTTTTGCATCAAGTTATTTAGTGAATAAGTATTATGTCCTACTTAAAGCCCTAACCAGCAAGAAAAATAGAGAAATGATTATATTACTGCTTGTATTTCTAACCACGAATAATCCACTGGTAGCAGGCGACAAAAAACGCCATGTTTCTTTCCCAATGTCGGTAATAGAACAATTATCAGGCGTCATTAGAAATAACGTAAGTTGCAGCAGATAACTTCCGAAATGATCTCATGAACGCTTCTGTTGTTAATGTCATAAACTTTGCTCTGAAAAGGGTTCCCAGATTCCAGAACAAATTTAGAAAGGCATTTTTGAGGCGAACACAAGAATGTGGTGAATTGTTTTTAATAGACTTAATCTACGACTCAAGGCGGGTGCTGAAAAATTCTCGAACCGACACAGTTTCCGAAATCTAATCAAATGCACAAACATTGGAAAGGCTAAGAGGATGCGGCAAAATTTCAACACCTTTTCGTAATAAGAAGGGCAGACAAAAACTTATTGAAATGGAGATAGATAGATAGATAGATAGATAGATAGATAGATAGATATGAACAAACGGAGATAGATAGATAGATAGATAGATAGATAGATAGATAGATAGATAGATAGATAGATGAACGGACTAGATAGATAGATAGATAGATAGATAGATAGATAGATAGATAGATAGATATATGAACGGACTTAGATAGATAGATAGATAGATAGATAGATAGATAGATAGATAGATAGATAGATAGATAGATATATGAACGGACTTAGATAGATAGATAGATAGATAGATAGATAGATAGATAGATAGATAGATAGATGAACGGACTTAGATAGATAGATAGATAGATAGATAGATAGATAGATAGATAGATAGATAGATTTGAACTAATCCAGTCTTTCCTCTCTAACCGCACATTGAAGGTGGTATTAAACAGACATGCCTCCCAGGACTACCATACGAACGCGGGTGTCCCTCAAGGCTCTATCCTCAGGCCAAACGCTCTTTCTGATCTACATTAATGATCTCCCTGATACCATAACATCCCAAGTAGGTATGTACGCCGATGACACCACAGTTTACTCTCACCTCGATCAAAAATCTGGTGTAGGCACAAAGTTAACCTTGCAGTCGAGCTCGAAAAGGACCTCCAATCCGTAGTGGACTGGGGTAAGAAATGGCTCGTAAATTTTAATGCTTCTAAAACGAAGCTGCTATCAATTAACCATCATAGACAATCGCACCTACCTCCCAGAGAGTAAAACACTGCGCCTCCGTGGTCTCACACTTTCAGCGGACCTCAAGTGGAATGACTATATCTAATCCATTGCTAAATCCGCTGCTATGAAAGTCGGTTCTCTGTGTACGGCCCGGAAGTTTTTTCCGTCTAAATCTATCCTGCACATATATAAATCTACCATCCGCCCATGTATTGAATACTGCTGCCACATCTGGTGCCTCTGCTATTCTCCTCGGGCTTCTCGACAAAGTACAGCGGAGAGTCTGTAATGTGATCAATACCGACTTGGCAGACCGCCTGCAGCCTCTCTCTCACCGCCGCGACGTAGCATCCCTGTTTCTCTTCTATAAATACTTTCACGGCTTCTGCTCCGATGAACTTAGATCACTGGTGCCCCCTAGGCACGAATTTGCACGAGATACTAGATTGGCAACTAGATCCCACCCTTCTACAGTGAAACCGATAAAATTCAACCGCTATTTCTACTCCAACAGCTTCTTTTCTCGCACTTCCCGACTGTGGAATTCCCTTCCACATAATTGCTTCCCCGACGGCTACAATCTCCAGGAGTTTAACTTTAAGGTCAATAGACACCTCCTAACACACTAACTCGCATCCATTCTTTCAAACGCTCTTCACATCCACCCAACCCCGACCTTCGTATCCTTACCCATCTATCACCCTCCTTTTGACATTTCTTATATCTAACCACTCTTTCTCTTTACCTTCCCCTATGTAGCCCCATGCGCATTAGTGGCAGTGGTATGCCTTCTTTGGGGTGAAATGATTAAAAAAAAAGATAGATAGATAGATAGAGAGAGAGAGAGAGAGAGAGATAGAATCATAGATAAATCTAAACTTATTTACAAATGGAACTTTGTCTCTCTCTGTGTGTGTCAGTGTGTGTCTGTGTGTGTCCGTTATCTATAGACTCCGAAACGGCTGAACCGATTTTCTTTAAAATTTACACAGCTGTACGATAAAAGTTCTTAGCTAGGTTTTGTGTCGAGGTACATCCGATAAATATCGAAAATCGATAATCGAAAAAATCAGGTTATAGAAGGAGTTGTCTAATTTTTAATCAAATTTGATACACTCATAGACAAAGACATAAGAAACGATATTCAGAAGTTTCAAGGTTGCAGTTCTATCCTTGGATGACTTATTTGACTCCGATATTGGAAATCGATACCCCGATATTCCTACCGGGTCCGATCAAAATCAGTTTTTCATTTATTTTAGTTTTTGCTTCGGGTTTGGCTCTAAGTAGGTATAATTGTAGTTCTTAGTCTCAGCCATGATACCATTTACTCAGAGGACTTATTTAGCCTTCAAAATTCAGTTTACGACGAAAAACACTTATTTGATATCGACACCAGGAAATCAAAATTTGACTTACATCCATTCATTTTTCTTTCAGTCTTTGGTTTCGCTTTAACTGGAAACAACTATTGCTTTTTAGTTTGAGCTCCAGGACCATGGATTAGTTTTAAAGTTTTCATTACACCCGAGTAACGCCGGGCTATACTGCTCGGCTGTAATGAAAGTTTTAAAACTAATCCATATATATATATATATATATATATATATATATATATATATATACACTAGGTGCGATTGGCAAATTGTCGCAATTATTTTATTATTTCCAATATTCTCGAAGACCATTGGATTAATTTTAAAGTTTTCATTACACCCGAGCACGAGCAACGCCGGGCTATACTGCTAGTAGAGGATAGATATAACAGTGCTATTCGACATGATTAAGAAATCTTCCTGTTTCTAATCGTAAGAAAACTGTCTTCATAAGAAGAAACTGAAATATTATTGCTTTTACCAGGTGAGTTGAATTCTTTTACCAGACAAGTTGAATGTTCTTACCAGGCGAGTTGAATTCTTTTACCAGACAAGATGAATGTTCTTACCAGGCGAGTTTATTTCTTTTACCAGAGAAGTTGAATGTTCTTACCAGGCGAGTTGAATTCTTTTACCAGACAAGTTGAATGTTCTTACTAGGCGAGTTGAATTCTTTTACCAGACAAGTTGAATGTTCTTACTAGGCGAGTTAAATTCTTTTACCAGACATGTTGAATGTTTTTGCCAGGCGAGTTGAATTCTTTTACCAGACAAGTTGAATGTTCTTACCAGGCGAGTTGAATTCTTTCACCAGATATGTTGAATGTTCTTACCAGGCGAGATGAATTCTTTTACCAGACAATTTGAATGTTCTTACTAGGCGAGTTGAATTCTTTTACCAGACATGTTGAATGTTCTTACTAGGCGAGTTGAATTCTTTTACCAGACAAGTTGAATGTTCTTACTAGACGAGTTGAAATCTTTCACCAGACAAGTTGAATGGTCTTACCAGGCGAGTTTATTTCTTTTACCGAACAAGTTGAATGTTCTTACCAGGCGAGTTGAATTCTTTTACCAGACAAGTTGAATGTTCTTACTAGGCGAGTTGAATTCTTTTACCAGACAAGTTGAATGTTCTTACTAGGCGAGTTAAATTCTTTTACCAGACATGTTGAATGTTTTTGCCAGGCGAGTTAAATTCTTTTACCAGACAAGTTGAATGTTCTTACCAGGCGAGTTGAATTCTTTCACCAGATATGTTGAATGTTCTTACCAGGCGAGATGAATTCTTTTACCAGACAAGTTGAATGTTCTTACTAGGCGAGTTGAATTCTTTTACCAGACATGTTGAATGTTCTTGCCAGGCGAGTTGAATTCTTTTACCAGACAAGTTGAATGTTCTTACCAGGCGAGTTGAATTCTTTTGCCAAACAAGTTGAATGTTCTTTCCAGGCGAGTTGAATTCTTTTACCAGACAAGTTGAATGTTCTTATCAGGCGAGTTTTAAAGCTTTCATTACACCCGAGCAACGCCGGTCTATACTGCTAGGATAGATAGATAGATAGATAGATAGATAGATAGATAGATAGATAGATAATGAACAGACTGTAACAGATAGATAGATAGATAGATAGATAGATAGATAGATAGATAGATAGATAGATAGATAGATAGATATGTTCTCTGAAGGATGGCCCCTGACCTGAGCACCCATTGAAGCTTTAATTCAAATTAAACCTCAAGTAGCGCATAAGATCCATCTCTAAAGATCCTAGAAAAATGGTCGTTTTCCCTCTGCCGCTTCAGTAAGTGCCTGACCCTTTCTGTTATCTTCTAGCTTTAAATGAGCCATATCAGGCAAAAAAGAACCCAACGTGTTGCTAAAAGTATATATCAAGTAAAGTGATCGGTGAATATAAATGTGTAGGTCTTGTATCTGTTGAAGCCTCTCTTGTGATTGTAGCGAAAGACGCTAAAATTTTCTAGGCAAAAAAGGTTCCAACCTGCTGCTAGAACATTCCTAATAAATTGACACTCGAATTTGTAATTATATTTAATCATTGTCGCAATCATGATCTAACATTGCCCGATGACGTGGTAAAAAGTATGAAAACAGAAGTTTCCGTGTCGTAATATAATATATATATATATATGGATAGGTGTGGGTTTATGAATATGTTTGCTCTATCACTGAGGTTGAGCGCTTTTAAATAAGTACCACGCATATATATTTTGTAAACAATATAATATATATAACAAATTAAATATTTATATATATATATATATATATTGATATTTATAATTATATACATGCACTTTTCACACACACACACACACACACACACACACACACACACATATATATATATATATATATATATATATATATACGCACAGGCACACACGTTTTAATTTCAATGTTAGTTTTTCGCAAAATTAAAATGAGCAGTGATATATTTGTCTAAGAATTCAGCAACAAATTTGTTCAGATTAGATCTTACAATATATATGTGTGTGTGTGTGTGTGTGTGTGTGTGTGTGTGTGTGTGTGTAGAAAAGAAACAGAGAGAGATGCTGACTTCAGTTAACATTTATACTTATATATAATTTATTGTCATCCGCAGACAGATATGTGTCGCTGTAT
>JBBBDQ010002164.1:1980000-2067500 GCA_037127315.1 Ascarosepion bandense | reverse complement strand
TAATTAAAACTGTAATAAAAACTAAACATATAAAAATAAATTTATGAAATTTCTTTAGAATTTACAACTTAGATAATAAATTATTTTCATTTATATGATTGCTTATCTAAATCTAATCTAAACTTATTTATAAATGGAACTTTGTGCGTGTGTGTGTGTGTTTCTGTTTGTGCGTATCCGTTACCTATAGACTCCTAAACGGCTGAACCGATTTTCTTGTGAATTTACCCAGTTGTACTATAAGCGTCTGCGAGTGTTCTTAGCTAGGTTTTGTGTCGAGGTACCCCCGATAAATATCGAAAATCGATAATCCAAAAAATCGGGTTATAGAAGGAGTGGTCCGATTTTAATCAAATTTGATACACTCATAGACAAAGACATAAGAAACGATATTCAGAAGTTTCAAGGTTGCAGTTCATACAATAGTGCAGAAAATCGATAATATATATATATAAATCGATACCAGGAAATCAAAATTTGACTTACATTCATTGATTTTTCTTTCAGTCTACGGTTTCGCTTTAACTGGAAACATTTTAGTCTTTCGTGCCAACGTCCAAAGTGTCTGAGCTCCATGATCATGGATTAGTTTTAAAGCTTTCATTACACCCGAGCAACGCCAAGCTATACTGCTAGTTTACTCTATTTATCATTATGTATTGAAATGATTGGCAGAACATCGACTAATCGCAAATTCATTCAAACTTTAAAATGGCAAATAAAAGGGTATTCCTTGTAGGTGTTTCACTTATTTTAATAATTTAAAAAATGCTCATAAATTTAAGAATACAAAATTGCTTTCACATGCACACTACCGGCCATAATAATTAGGAAACTCTAATTAAAAAATAATGATGTATTTCATACTATTTATCGTTTCTATTGTTTTGTTAATACTGCACAATAACATGTGCATCAAATGAACTGTTTTGGTGACCAGTTTTTCTGCTCTCTTCCCCATGCCAGCCTCCTCTTCTTATTGGCTGGCCGAAGCAAAGTTTTCTTGGCTGCCTAGTAAAATTTTCCCATGTAATTATAACAAAAGAACCATTCTATTTTGATTTAAAATTATCCACTTGGCAATAAATACTAAAAATTGCGTGAAATACATCATTTTTTTTAAAAGATCGGGGTGGCCTAATAATTATGACCGGTAGTATATATATATATATATATATATATATATATATATATATAGAGAGAGAGAGAGAGAGAGAGAGAGAGAGAGTGTGTGATGGGTAAATTGTAAAATTTTGCAAAGTAAAAATAACAAAAGAACCATTCTATTTTCATTTAGAATTATCCACTTGGCAATAAATACTAAAAATAGTATGAAATACATCATTTTTTTAAAAACTGGGCTTACCTAATAATTATGGCCGGTAGTATATATATATATATATATATATATATATATATATAGAGAGAGAGAGAGAGAGAGAGAGAGAGAGAGCAAATCTACAGCGTGCGATGGCTAAATTGTCGCTGTCTGCCTTGTAAAATTTTGCAAAGTAATAACAAAAGAACCATTCTATTTTGATTTAAAATTATCCACTTGGCAATAAATACTAAAAATAGTATGAAATACATCATTTCTTTTAAAAATCGGAGTGGCCTAATAATTATGACCGGTAGTATATATATATATATATATATATATATAAAATCTACAGGGTGCGTTGGGTAAACTGTCGCTATCTGCCTTGTAAAATTTTGCAAAGTAATAATAAAAGAACCATTCTATTTTCCTTTAGAATTATCCACTTGGCAATAAATGCTAAAAATTAAAAGATTAGTTTTAACTATATTAGTTTTTAGAATGTAAATATATAATTATTCTTGTAAATAAACAATCTACTAAATAAAGAGTGCATAATATTTTTGTTGTAAATTCTCAAGAACAAAAAAAAATGTATAAATTCACTTTCTGAAAATGTTTCTGTAAGTACAGAATTTAATTAAAGAAATAAAAGTGTGCAGCTTGAAGTTACACATTGTAAATGATATCAAAAAGCGAAGCAACCGGTTTCGCTCCCGCTCTTCAGGCCTCTACGGGAGATTTTAATCAGAATTTTTTAAAAATTAAAAAGTGTGTCGTGAAAATGAGAAGGATGACAAAAAAATGTGAATGTTAGAGGCTAATTATGTCGTGTCCCAACAACTCACGCTGTTTGCACAACGCAGGGTTTCAGGACCCGAGTGATTGTCAAAGCGTTTTCTCGCTGCGGGGGCGTTTCTCACTGTCAGCCCTCTGCCTTCGGGCAGAGGGCGCTTTCTGCTTCCGAGCGGAGAGCACTAACACAGTCGTGGTTCCGCCGAAGGGTAGAAGCACGACTGGGCAAAAATAGACAGGTATTTTTTAGCCGGGCCATATAGTCCGGAAATTCCCACTCATAAACTGACCATGTGTCACATGTTGACCCTTAGTGGGAGGGACACCTAAATATCGTGATTGTCTAAGCGTTTTCTCGCTGCGACAGAATTTCCCACTGTCAGCTCTCTGCCTTCGGGCAGAGGGCGTTCTCTGCTTCCGAACGGAGAGCACTAACCCTGTCGTGGTTCCGCCGAAGGGTAGAAGCACGACTGGGCAAAAATAGACAGGTATTTTTTGGCCAGGCCATATAGTCCGGAAATCCCCACTCATAAACTGACCATGGGTCACATGTTGCCCTTAGTGGGAGGGAAAGCTAAATATCGCGTTTTCTCGCTGTGACGGCATTTCTCACTGTCAGCACTCTGCCTTCGAGCAGAGGGCGCTCTCTGCTTCCGAGTAGAGAGCACTAACCCAGTCGTGGTTCCGCCGAAGGGTAGAAGCACGACGGGTATTTTTGGCCGGGCCATATAGTCCGGAAATTCCCACTCATAAACTGACCATGTGTCACATGTTGACCTTCGAGGGAGGGACAGCTAAATATAGTGATTGTCAAAGCGTTTTCTCGCTGCGACGGCATTTATCACTGTCAGATATCTGCCTTCGGGCAGAGGGCGCTCTCTGCTTCCGAGTAGAGAGCACTAACCCAGTCATTGTTCCGCCGAAGGGTAGAAGCACGACTGGGCAAAAATAGACAGGTATTTTTTGGCCGGGCCATATAGCCCAGAAATTCCCACTCATAAACTGACCATGTGTCACATGTTGACCTTAGTGGGACAGCTAAATATAGTGATTGTCAAAGCGTTTTCTCGCTGCAATGGCATTTCTCCCTGTCAAATATCTGCCTTCGGGCAGAGGGCGCTTTCTGCTTCCGAGTAGAGAGCAGTAACCCAGTCGTGGTTCCGCCGAAGGGTAGAAGCACGACTGGGCAAAAATAGACAGGTATTTTTTGGCCGGGCCATATAGTCCGGAAATTCCCACTCATAAACTGACCATGTGTCACATGTTGACCCTTAGTGGGAGGGACAACTAAATATAGTGAGATCGGGACACAACAGTGAACCGATCATCACTAAAATTAGCAGCACACTTTCTGTTCTTTATAAGTTGCTCGCAAATAGCGGAACCGTAGGTATTCGAGACGGATCCATTTCGAGGTAAAGTGTGATTTCTTATTTTAGTTGGGACATGTTGTTTAATTCTCATGTCGAGACGCTGAGTTGTTCTTCCTATGTAGTCAACTCCTCAACTATATTTATATTGATAACTTATCGAATTAATTTGGTGGGGAGGAAGAACATCTTTACGTGCAGAACATAACATGGGTCGGATTTGAAATACAATACGTACCTCAGCCGAGAAAAAACAACAATGAACATTTGATGAAATTTGTCTAGCCAAACTTTCACATTTTGATCCAATCCAGGGAAGTCTAAAATAAACAGGACATAATGAGTCTATCCTTTTTTAATTCAAAAATTTTATTACAGATGACCGAATACAAAGTGTCGGGCGGATACCCTAAACTACATAAGGCTTCCTTTACAAAACTGATTTCTTCATCAAGGAAAGACCCAGAACAAATCATTAACGCCCTGTGGACTAGGGTTCTAATAATAATTAACTTACTTTTTTTTTTAGAACAAAAGGACTCCCAACGCGTATATAACCCCGCAAATGTTGGTTTCCTATAGATAGAGGTGAGAAAAGTTGTTCACTTTCATATTTTTAGATTTTATTCCAGTCTAATTATCAAAGAAGAGAGTACTGGATTGCTATAGAATGACAATCTCATCAAAGAGCAACGAGAAACTTGAAGCAACCGAAATGTGGTTCTACAGAAGCATACTGAGGATACCATGTGAGCAACGGTCAGATTTCAGAGAGGATGGAAACGAAAAAGAAACTGATACATAACATCAGGAAAAGATAGCTGAAGTTCCTGGTACATGCAATGAGGAAGGAGGGCTTGGAGAATCTGATACTCACAGGTCACATAGAGGGTAAAGAAAGCAGCACGTATCATACTTGACGGGCTTGAGCAAGTACATGGCAGAACGGGTTTGTGTGGGGTATCAATAGAAAGTGTGCTAAGAGCCACTCGAGATAGGGAGATGTGAAAGGCCACGATCACCTACGTCCTGAAGGTACACGGCAGATAAAAAAGAAGCCTACGTAGACGTAGAAAACTTATTAATGTTTTAGCAAAATATAAAGTGGAAGATCAATTCTATATTATAATTAATATATAAACCGATCCCTCACAATTGGCCATGCCAGTTTTTATAGATTAATATTCTAGATTTATGGGCTTGAGCAAGTGGATGTCAGAGCCGGGTTTGGATGGGGTAACATGAGAAAGCGTGCTAAGAGCCACTAGGAATAGGGAGATGTGGAGGGGCAAGATCGCTTACGTCCAGAATGGACACGGCGCACAGAAGAAGAAGCCTTCGTAAACGAAGAAAACTCATTCATGAATGTTTTTTAAATAAAAAATGGGGGATCAATTCTATATTATTATCAATATATAAACTAATCCCTTACTTTGTGGCCATGCCAGTTTTTATAGATTAATATTCTAGATTTATGAGCTTGAGCAAGTGGATGTCAGAGCGGGGTTTGGGTGGGGTAACAGGAGAAAGCGTGCTAAGAGCCACTAGGGATAGGGAGATGTGGAGGGCCATAATCGCCTACGTCCTGAAGGGACACGGTACAGAGAAGAAGAAGCCTCCGTAAACGTAAAAAAAATTCATGAATGTTTTTTAAAAAAACAAAGGTGGGAATCAGTTCGATATTATTATCAATATATAAACTGATCCCTCACTTTGTGGCCATGTCAGCTTTTATAGATTAATATCCTAGATTTATGGGCTTGAGCAAGTTGCTGTCAGAGCGGGGTTTGGGTGGGGTAACAGGAGGAAGCGTGCTAAGAGCCAATAGGGATAGGGAGATGTAGAGGGCCATGATCGCCTACGTCTTGAAGAGACATTGTAGAGGAAAGAAGTGGTGGGTGGTGAAGGTAGTTAAAAATTATAGCGGTGTCATGGAAAAATATGTCCTTTCGACATTACGCCTTATTGCCGACTGAAAAGTCTGCTGCTGCCCAAAAAATATTTCTTTTTGGCTTTCGTTTACAGCAAATAAATGATTTTTTTTTCTCGGCTTTATTGTCTGTAATCAACTTGGCTCGCAAATAAAGCTCTCATCAGTCAGTTACCAGACTCGATTTTACGTCTGCTAATTTGACTATCAAATCAGCAATCAAGTGAAGGCGCCACTGTGAAAACGCTACCTTGATCCAGATCAAACGTTAAGAGAAACAGAACTGGACAAGTCTTGGTATTAATTCGTCATTAATTACCGGAGTCGACTGTCTCATGCGAATGAAAATTATACTCAGTTCTTTCTAGCGGAGTAGGAAGACGCTGTGAGTGACTCTACTGCAGAGTCGTAACGAAACAGTAAGAAACCAAGATAGCATAAACTTTAGGGTTGAGCGTATATATATATATATAGATTAGATTAGAAATTAATAAATGAGTTAATAGTTTTTTATTTTAAACGAAATAAAACAATTTCATTGAGTTATCCCCCTTGACCATGTTGTTAACGGAAATCAGAGTAATTACGGGGCTTGTGGCGCTGAACATTCTCGGCTCAGATGACTTCCTGAAGTCAGTATTTTTATTATCAGAAACAGGAATAATGAGTTGGGGAAGTAGAAGGGGCCAAGGAGTTTTCAACGCCTTTCCAAATAATCAAAAGATGGGCTTGAACAGAAACAAGACGTATACATATAAATTCACAGGTCATTTTTTTTAATCGTATCACCCCGAGCAAGGCGGTAACGCCACTGATGTGCAGGGGGGTACATAATAGTGAAAAGATCGGAAAAAAGAAAGCCGGAAAACATATCCCAAAAAGGGAACAAGGGATGGGCCTCTTAACCTGTTCAATAGACATGGGTGGAGTGTAAACCGGTCGATAGATAGATCTATCTACTCCAATTGAAAAAAAAAACAAAAAACAAAGTGAGAAGATGGGAAAAGAGAAAGCCGGAAACCACATCCTAAACAAGGAAGAAGGGATGAGCCTCTTAACCTGTTCAATAGACATGGGTGGAGTGTGAACCGGGCGATAGATAGATCTATCTACTCCAATTGAAAAAAAAGAAAAAAAAACAAAGTGAGAAGATGGGAAAAGAGAAAGCCGGAAACCACATCCTAAACAGGGAACAAGGGATGAGCCTCTTAACCTGTTCAATAGACATGGGTGGAGTGTGAACCAGGCGATAGATAGATCTATCTACTCCAATTGTAGAAAAAAAAACAAAGTCAGAAGATTGGAAAAGAGAAAGCCGGAAACCACATCCTAAACAGGGAACAAGGGATGAGCCTCTTAACCTGTCCAATAGACATGGGTGGATTGTGAACCGGGCGATAGATAGATCTATCTACTCCAATTGTAGAAAAAAAAACAAAGTGAGAAGATGGGAAAAGAGAAAGCCGGAAACCACATCCTAAACAGGGAACAAGGGATGAGCCTCTTAACCTGTTCAATAGACATGGGTGGATTGTGAACCGGGTGATAGATAGATCTATCTACTCCAATTGAAAAAAAAAACAAAGTCAGAAGATGGGAAAAGAGAAAGCCGGAAACCACATCCTAAACAGGGAACAAGGGATGAGCCTCTTAACCTGTTCAATAGACATGGGTGGAGTGTGAACCAGGCGATAGATAGATCTATCTACTCCAATTGTAGAAAAAAAAACAAAGTCAGAAGATTGGAAAAGAGAAAGCCGGAAACCACATCCTAAACAGGGAACAAGGGATGAGCCTCTTAACCTGTCCAATAGACATGGGTGGATTGTGAACCGGGCGATAGATAGATCTATCTACTCCAATTGAAAAAAAAAAACAAAGAGAAAAGATTGGAAAAGAGAAAGCCGGATTTTGATAACAATATTTATTTAGCAACAGGTTGGGCCCTCTTTTGCTCAGAAAATTTTCGCGTCTTTTAGTACAATCACAAGATAGGCTTTAACATAAACGAAACCGATACATTTAAATTCACATGTTACTTTATTCCAAACTAACAGCATAGCCCGCCGTTGCTCGGGTGTAATGAAAGCTTTAAAACTAATCCATGGTCCTGGAGCTCAGACTCTTTGGACGTTGGCACGAAACACTAAAAAGCAATTGTTGTTTCCAGTCAAAGCGAAACCGTAGACTGAAAGAAAAATGAATGGATGTAAGTCAAATTTTGGTTTTCTGGCACCGATAATTCTAGTTCTTAGTCTCAGCCATGATACCATTTACTCAGAGGTCTTATTTAGCCTTCAAAATTCAGTTTACGACGAAAAAAACTTATTTGATATCGATACCAGGAAATCAAAATTTGACTTACATCCATTCATTTTTCTTTCAATCTACGGTTTCGCTTTAACTGGAAAAAACTATTGCCTTTTAGTCTTTCGTGCCAACGTCCAAAGAGTTTGAGCTCCAGGACCATGGATTAGTTTTAAAGCTTTCATTACACCCGAGCAACGCCAGGCTATACTTCTAGTATATATAAAATTGTCGCAATTATTTTATTATTTCAAGTATTCTTTAGGCTGAATCTGAGCTCCAGGACCATGGATTAGTTTTAAAGCTTTCATAATACCCGATCAACGCCGGGCTATACTGCTAGTCTCTCTATATTTCTGAGAAGAGGTATTATTATTATTTACTATTTATTTGATGCTGCTTTCGACAGAAAAGAACGATAACCGTTACTAGACAAGAGAAAACTATTTTCGGGGAAATTAAGGGGGAGTGGATATGCGCTGTGGTCCAGTGGATATCGGCTCAGAACGAGAAATCGAGGATCCGAGTTCGAATTTATTGTATTCACTTACGCGCAAATACCCTTGGGAAAGGTTTTAATCCGTCTATTCCTTCCAGTTATGGGTTAAATAACAGGACAGATTGGGTTTTATAGCCTTCGTCGGCAACGAGTCTACCGCACAAAGCAATGGCAACCTACTGCGGGATAATCTTCTGCCCAGTCATTCATGTCTCTTTCGAGACATGATCGCTCAAGCGTGTTTCACGTATGGCACTTAACTGACTGAATATAATATATATTAGCAGAAAGGTTATATATATTTCAACCGACGGTAGCATTGGATGGTCGAACAATCAATGCTGATTTTTTTTTTTTTTATAAAGAAACCGCTAATATTAATTCTAACACTTTCTTCTCAGCCTCTCAACCTCCGGCGTCTTCCTCTCTGGGTTGAGGTGTCTACTCGGTTCTAACCGAACTTAGGGAGTTGGCCATAGGTCCCCTGAGCATCCGAAGATAAGTCGACCGGTCCGCTGGTTTAAATCTGCTTCCTGCCCACGATGTGGTTGTTGTAGGCCGTAAAGGTTCGCCTCCTATGCAGCCGCATCTACCGTAGTTGCTCGTGTTCTGGCCCGCTGCCGATAATCTTCCCCTGCGTTTTGTCCGTCTCACGCGGTGGAAGCTGCTTGTCGGACGATTAGCCGCATTGTTTACCCGGTAGCCACTCATGTTAGACTGTTCCGGTGTAACTAGGCACAGCTTATTCGGAGATGTGTGGAAGAAAACTGTTAAATTGAACAGAATTTTGGTAATCAAGGAAGCTTTTCGTGAAAACAAACGCTTACAGAGTAAAATACGTAGGGAATGAATGTGATTCGCTACAATATGCGTTGCAATGGTGGGCCTCAGCCGTAAATATTAGGACTAGTGGTACTAAGGTGTGTAGTTCATCTAAATATTCATCCTAGAAATAGCGTTTGAAACGCGAGTGGCTTGTGACGTCTTGTCGGCGAAAAAATAGGTTGCAGCGTTCGAAATCATTTGTCACCCACTCTTTTGGACTCCATTGGTGGGAAGCACATTCCACTAAAACAGCTTATTCCCGCGAACTGCTGCTCTGTGGAACAGGCCCCAAGTGAATGTTTTCCTGATCATTATATCCTTGACCTGTTCAAGGATAGGGATAACCGTTATCTTCCCTTCCTATCCATATTAATTACCCCTTAACGTAACACCTTTTCCTGAGTGGCTCTCGAGCACTGTAGTGGTTGAACTTTACTGTAAAAAATAAATATAAATAAAAATTGATAGGAGATGTTTTAAAATAATTTCAATGATTTCGATTTATTCCATTTTTATTTTTCATTATAATCATAAGTATGACTTTTAATTTATCTATCTATCTATATATATATATATATATATATGAAAGGCAATCTGTGCTTCTGTGTGTGACTGTTCCCATGCATGCCGACATTTTTAAGCTACGCCATTCAAAATTTCTAGGGAAAACATATCTACAGGGAAGCCAGGTCGACACATACTTTTTGAGTTTAAGTTCAGCAATTTTTCCTTTCGCACTTTTTGGTCAATGGAGCCGATTGTTTACATTTGCTCCGTAAGACATCTAAGATCTAAGATGGTTGCTGAATTACGTCACAGAAATCAAATCACATGTGTCAAACGCAACTAAACAAAACAAAAAATGAACCTTTATATTTAATTTCAACAATTTTTAAACAGCAATTTTTTATACAATTATATTTTTTATATAACTGAATTTTAAAGTGAGGCGGCGATTACAAGCGCTCTGAAATCGCAACAGGCTGCATTAATCATCTAATTAAAAAATGTTCTGAGTTGCACGGCAACGCCGGGCTATGAAGCTAGTATATATATATATATATATATATATATATATATATATATATATATATATATATATAAACTTATTCATAAATAGAACATTGTCTGTGTGTGCGTGTCTGTGTGTGTCTGTGTCTGTGTCTTTTACCTATAGACTCTGAAACGGCTGAACCGATTTTCTTGAAAATTTGCTCAGTTATACTATAAGCGTCTGCGAGTGTTCTTAGCTAGGTTTTCTGCCGAGGTACCCCCGATAAATATCGAAAATCTATAATCGAAAAAATCGGGTTATAGAAGGAGTGGTCTAATTTTAATCAAATTTCATACACTCATAGACAAAAACATAAGAAACGATATTCAGGAGTTTCAAGGTTGCAGTTCTTACAATAGTGGAGAAAATCGATAATATATATATATATAAAAGACAAGATGTTTGTTTGTGTGTCTGTTTATCTGCCTGTATGTCTGTATCTTTCAGCCCTTTTATTTTAGTTTTTACTTCGGGTTTGGCTCTAAGTAAGTATAATTGTAGTTCTTATCTCAGTCATGATACCATTTACTCAGAGGACTTATTTAGCCTTCAAAATTCAGTTTACGACAAAAAAACTTAATCGATACCAGGAAATCAAAATTTGACTTACATCCATTCATTTTTCTTTCAGTCTACGGTTTCGCTTTAACTGGAAAAAAAACTATTGCTTTTTAGTGTTTCGTGCCAACGTCCAAAGAGTCTGAGCTCTGGACCATGGATTAGTTTTAAAGCTTTCATTACACTCGAGCAACGCCGGGCTATACTGCTTGTGTGTATATATATATATATATATATATATATATATTATTGTTTCACGACAAGAAGGAAAGTACTGCGACTGGTGCGCAAGGGGTTGCATGAGAGTAGAGCGAGAAGGAAGAAGAATAAGATACAGCGGTGTTGCAGAAAGGATAAGAGAAAAATGAGGATATTAGTGTTCAAGGCGTTACGTGAGAGAAAAACGAAAAGTAAGAAGAACATGATACCGGGGGTAGCTGGGAAATGATAAGAGAAAGATGGCTATCAAGAAAATAAAAGAATGCACTTTGACGTTGCACTTAAATTCTTGCATTGTATATATCAGGGAAGGAAGTATAAGGAAGAGTTCCACATGCGGAAAGTGTGATAAAAGAAATTACTTGAGTAGACGTACGGGTTATATTTGATTGTTTGGATTTTAAAAGAGTGGGACCTAATTGCTCAAGTAAATTCGTGTAGAAGGGGCGCCAGGGAGGTGAGATGGTTGGAGTAGAAGCCGTGAAAATATTTGTAGTAAAGACAGAGGGAAGACACTTTCCATCTGTGAGAGAGTGACTGAAGTCGAGCTGCGAAAATCGGGATTAATTACATTGCAGATCCTCCTTTGAGTTTTGACGAGAAACCCGAGTTGAATAGCAGAAGCACCCGACCAGACATGGCAACAGTATTCGAATTTTTCCCCCTCTTTTTCGGCTGCCGACAATCGCCAGACGATAATTCGTATACCGTCGCCGCCTTTCGGGACGCACTCAGAGTAAAACTATAGTTTAACACAAAAGATCTTTATACTGTAAAGGGCAATCATACATTTACAAATCCTCTAAATAAAAAAATTAGTCGAAATATCAATATCCTACACGCAAATGTAACAAGGAATTGCAGCAAGATGAATGACACCTTTACAATAAAGCGTATTGACATACATAAGATACAATAGCGTGTTATTATATATATGACTGGCATCTGTCAAAGTTTACAATGAGCGTAACAGCTTTTTGGTTCTAACTTTTCGTCTGTTATAAGTTAAAGGTTTCTCTAACGGTTTACACAGTCTAATTAATATCTTAATAATAACAGTTGTGTCGAGATCCTTTTCAGAAAAGATTTAAGCACAAGAAAACGTGCGTTAATTGCATAAGCATTAATTAGACACTAATACTCTCACGCGAAAACCAAAATCTCCAGTTAATTTTATATACAGGGTGTGCAAAAGTAGGTATAAAGAAAATATTTATAGTATACCAGTATTCAGTCTATCAGTGACTAGCAGTATAGCCCCGCGTTGCTCGGGTGTAATGAAAGCTTTAAAACTAATCCATGGTCCTGGAGCTCAGACTCTTTGGACGTTGGCACGAAACACTAAAAAGCAATAGTTGTTTCCAGTTAAAACGAAACCGTAGATTGAAAGTAAAATGAACGGATTTAAGTCAAATTTTGATTTTCTGGTATCGATATCAAATAAGTTTTTTTCGTCGTAAACTGAATTTTGAAGGATACATAAGTCCTCTGAGTAAATGGTATCATGGCTGAGACTAAGAACTACAATTATATCTACTTAGAGCCAAAACCGAAGCAAAAACTAAAATAAAAGGGTTGAAAAAAATAGTCATATAGGCAGATAAACAGACACACGCACAAACATCTTGCCTTTTATATATATATATTACAAATTTTCTGCACTACTGTAAGAACTACAACCTTGAAACTTCTGAATATCGTTTCTTATGTCTTTGTCTATGAGTGTATCAAATTTGATTAAAATCGGACCCCTCCTTCTATAACCTGATTTTTTCGATTATGGATTTTCTATATTTATCCGGGGTATCTCGACACAAAACCTAGCTAATGACATTCGCAGACGCTTATAGTACGACTGTGTAAATTTTCAAGAAAAGCGGTTCAGCCGTTTCGGAGCCTATAGGTAACGGACACATGCACATACACAGACACACACACACACAGAGAGAAAGATCCATTTATAAATAAGTTTAGATAAATATGATACATGCTTGGGCGATCATGTCTCTAAAGATACATGAGTGACTAAGCAGAAGCTTGACATTTCTTTCTGCTATTTCTTTATATGTTTAAATCATTGAAATTGCTTTAAAAGACATTCTACAGATGTACGTTGTGGTGCAGCGGATATCGACTCCGAACGACAAATCGGGGAGCCGAGCTCGAATTCCAGTTGAAATGCTTGCATATACCTTTGGGAAAGGTATTAATCCGCTTCTTCCCTCCAGTTATGGGCTAAATAACAGGACAGAGTGGGTTCTATAGCCTTGGCTAGCAATCAGTCTACCGCAGAAAGTAATGGCAACCTACTCCGGGATAATCTTCCGCCCTGTCAGTCAAGTCTCTTTCGAGACATGATCGCCCAAAGCGTGTATCACGTATGGTACTTAACTACTTATAATAGTTGAAAACATGATTAAGGCTTCTACTGAGCATAAAGTAGGGGATCAGTTTGATATTGTTATGAAGAAATAAACCGACCCCCCATTAATTACTACTTAATAATATAATGCATCTATTCTCCCTCTAGCTATGAGTCAAATAACAGGACAGATTTGGTTCTATAGTTATAACTGACATCTTTTCATTAATTAAATTTTAACAAAAAAAATTAATAGTTTGATGTAAATATCATTTCCACCATTTATTTTCAGTTCCACATATCACCCGAGGAGCGATTCTGCTCCAAAACATAAAAACTTTTGTGTAGTGATACTATGCTTTTATAAACCACTGTAATAACGATTACAATATATATATATATATATATATATATATATATATATATATATATATATATATAGGGATTGATTTTTATCCAGTTTCTGAAAGGATTTTTCTGTTGCTGAGGTGATGTGTTATCCCCCGTGGGGATTTTCATATCGAAATGGTCATCCAACATCCTTGAATTAATCCTATTTTAATTTATATTTGCTCTGTAATATTTTATTACATGGAGCTCTCTTCCTGTATCTTTTTTTAATATTAAAATAAAATTTTTAATATTAATTAGGATCGGGTTTTGGGAATTTACCTTCCTGCTTTTTCCGCTTGGATTAAAGTATCTGAATTAATATATATATATATATATATATATATATATATATATATATATATTATTGTAAAACGTACCAAGAAAACAGTATCACTAATAATGACTAAAATCATTAAGTCCTACAGTTCAAAAATCGGTAAATTTAGTCGTCAATTCCAAAAGGTAATACCAAATTGGAAGAGGGGAATCAAAAAAAGAAACAAACAAAGCAAAAGCTGTGTTCGAAATAAAAAAACCCAAGACGAAAACCTTAACAGTAAAGAGCTCAATACGAAAGTACGAAAGTACGAAAGTAGAGCAAAGATACGAACTAAATCTAAAAGTGAGCCACAGCCGACCGCGGTTTCACTCGCCGGGTCTTCAGGATATATATATATATATATATATATATATACACTCCCGATCAAAAATTTAAGACCACTTAAAAATCTTTAAAAAGTTTTTTTTTTACAGATAGATTTTAAACTCCTCCCACTTAAGGTTACCAATACTACAATCTAAAAGTTTATGGAAACAAAAAGCTACATTCAAAACATTTTATTTAGAAATTTACATTTTTATAAAATGAGGCGATTTACACATGATCAAAATTATAAGACCAGCGGTATAAATTGTTAGATCTATGGTAATTCCAATGTTTTTAGTTCAGTTAGAGATTAGCAATCACTGCATAAAGGTGTTACCATGCCTAAAGCAAGCAAACTTACCGAAGTTGCGCGTTCTCAAATTCTAGAATTCCATAAGCAAGGTTTGTCACAGCGGACGATCGCAGCTAAGGTAAATCGCAGTAAAACTGTGATTTGCAACTTTCTAAAGAACAGTGAGAATTATGGAAAAGCAAAATCCTCTGGTAGGCCCCAAAAACTTTCTCCTGCATTGAGTAGAATAAGACGGGTTGTTATGAAAGAGGCGGGACTTTCTTCTAGTCAAATTAAGGCACTCACAGATGCTGATTGCAGTCCCGCAAACCATCAGATGACACTTACGACAAAAAGGCATGGTAAATAAAAAGCATAAACAAATTCCTCGGCTGCTTCCACGTCACAAGGTGCACGCTTAAAGTTTGGTCGTAAATACCAAACATGGGACGTTGAGAAGTGGAAGAAAGTCCTGTTTTCTGATGAGAAAAAATTCAATCTAGATGATCCTGATGGCTTCCAACGATATTGGCATAACAAAAATATGCCTCCTGAAATTTTCTCCACACGTCATAGTGGTGGAGGATCCTTAATGATATAGGGTGTCTTTTCTTACAGAGGGACGATGGAGCTCCAGGTGGTGCAGGGTCGTCAGACAGTGGCTGGTTATGTTAGCATGCTACAAAAAGCATCTTTGATGATGGAGGGCCATCGTTTGTGTGGGGATGGATGGTTATTCCAACAGGATAATGCTGCAATCCACACTGCAAGACGGACCTTGACCTTTCTACAAGAAAATAGTGTCCATCTCTTGGGACATCCTGCATGCTCACCAGACTGGAACCCAATTGAAAATATTTGAGGATGGATGACAAGAGATGTTTATTGAAATGGCAAACAATATTCAACACAAAATGAACTTCGTGAAGCCATCTTCAGATGCTGGAGCAACATCCCCCGCACCTTAACGGAAACGCTTATTTCTAGCATGCCCGACAGAATTTTTGAAGTCATCAAAAGCAGTGGAGGTAGAACTCATTATTAAATTTGGTTGTTGAATGTTTTCATACACTTTTCATACACTTTTTGTACAATTTCGTAGAATTTTTGTCTCTGGTCTTATAATTTTGATCATGTGTAAATCGCCTCATTTTATAAAAATGTAAATTTCTAAATAAAATGTTTGGAATGTAGCTTTTTGTTTCCATAGCCTTTTAGATTGTAGTATTGGTAACCTTAAGTGGGAGGAGTTTAAAATCTATCCGTAAAAGAAAAATTTATTTTTAAAGATTTTTAAGTGGTCTTAAATTTTTGATCGGGAGTGTATATAAGCAAGGTATTTTGTTTCTTTACCTTGATTACTTCATAAATCTCAGAGTGTTTTTGAGATTTGTTTAACGGCATATCAACACCTCTGTGGGTTATTTAATGCCAAAAAGGTGGAGTTTTAAGGTATTCTTTTTTAATGTTCGGTTATAGTGAAAAGGTTGATTTAGTCAGATTTTAATTAATTTTTTTTTTGTTTTTATTCTTTTTTTTTTTTAGAAAACTGAAAATGTCTTCTAGTTTTGTATTCAAAAAGGTTTTGCTGAGAATTTTTTTTTCTTAAAAAATGTGTTATGGTAATATTTTTCCTTCAAAAATGTTTATTTTTCTATAAAAGTCTATTTCACGTATATATTTCTATAAAAGGGTATTTTTATACTTTCAAACTGTTTTGACCCCAGTTTGGGGCGTAAACTATTTGCCCATAGCAGGGATCCTAACAGGTGCTAACACTCTGGGTCAGGGTGGACCTGGGAACAACAGCAATTAAGAGGTGGTTCCATGCTCCTCACAACCTCCCAATCAGAGGCCTTGCTGCCGGATGCAGTTTACTGTCATGCCCAGTACCACTGAGTTTTTTTTTATCTGATTGTTAAATTTCCCACCTCTTTCTTCCACTAAAAATAACATTGCCGAAAACAAAACAAAAAAAATATTAAAAATAAGCAATAATTAATTGGAATAAATTAGTTATCTCCAAAGTCCGTATTGACTGAAAAGGAAACAAAGATGGCGCTGACCCTGTGCTGTTTCTCTGTCTTCACCTTTGCCCGAAAACTAACGACTAGAGAGAAGCTGTTGAATCGCAGTCAAACACTAGTTTCGTTTCAGGGTGTGGCAACGCAGTTCACTCGTTGGAAAGGCGGTTGTTGCTTCTGCTGGGGTTTTTGTTCATGACAGGACGGAAAATATAAACGGTCAATGAAAGACTGGCAAATGTCAGAAGAAAGTTGATCCTCGGGAGAACAAAAGTTAATTGGTATTGAATTCATAACAATTCTACGAGACCATTTCCAATTTACAGGTTGCTATAAAAAAAATGGTATCGGTAGAGTGAAACGAATTATGAAGCCAGCAAGCAATTACATAAAACTTATGTTTCAGGATTGTACATCGAGACTCTTAAAAGTTATTTCACCCAAGTCAATAGAATAAAGTAAAGATAGAACTAAAAAAAGACAAACATTATCAAGCAGCAAAAAAATAAATAAATAAATAAAATAGAAAGAATTAAGGCAGTAGATAATGATTTGAAGATCAAATTTGACTAAAAAGCAAGAAGGAAGATAGAGTTTCACAGGCGAGAAGTGCAAAAGAAGAAACGCTTAGCATAGAACTTACGGTTCTATCTAGCCAAATTAATTGAAACTTGATGAGAAGTATAAATTTAAAAAAATAAATGAAAACTAGGTAAATACTTAACTTTAATGAGACAAACTCAGAAAAGTATGAAGCAAATGAATCTATAAAAAATATTTCAGCCTGTTCAATAAGCTTAGATATTATGAAATAATCGAACATACATACTCCTCCCCAATCAAGCAATGGGTTAAAGAGATTGTATTCCCTAAGAGAATTACTGCTCTGAAATTAGTCAGTTAAGTGCCATACGTAATACACGATTGGGCGATCATGTCTCGAAAGAGACATGACTGACTGGGCAGAAGATTTTTCCGCAGTAGACTGCCATTTACTTTTACGGCATATTGGTTTCTCATCAAGGCTATAGAACTCAGTCTGTCCTGCTATTTAACTCATAGCTGGAGGGAGAAGGGATGGATTAATACTTTTCCGAAAGTTATTTCCGCTCAGTAAATTCAACGAATTCAACTTGAATTCGAACTCGGATCCCCGATTTCTTGTTTCAAGCCGATATCCCCTGCACCACCCACGCACATCTGTCACTAAACGCTTACAGCACCTGGTATTCCCAAGCGGTCACCCATCTAATTACTGACCAGACTCAACGTTGCTTAACTTCGGTGATCGATCGAGAACCGGTGTATTCAACGTGATATGCCCGAAAGCCACACCATGTTATATCAGGTATATTTGCAGTTTTTTTCTTTTAATTTCCACACATGATAACGCATAAGTGCCATCGCGAAAAGTTCACAATTACAAGAACAATTACAATGAAATATTTATAGTTCTATCACAGAGAATCTCCATTATACTGGTGAAAAAAGAACCGAAGCCGAGATGTCAGGTCACGATCAATATCATTGCGGATTCTTTTTTTGTTTTTTTATATTTTATCAAGAATTTCTAAATATATAAGAGAAACATCAGACCAGATGCAATATTCAAAGCAAGGACTATTCGTAGACTTATAAATATGTAAGATAGATTCTCGGAAGAAACATTGCAGATTCTTCTTTGGATTTTATCAATAATCTCTAAAGATTTTCTGCACTATTGTAAGAACTGCAACCTTGAAACTTCTGAACATCGTTTCTTATGTCTTTGTCTAAGAGTGTATCAAATTTGATTAAAATCGGACCACTCCTTCTATAACCCGATTTTTTCGATTATCGATTTTCGATATTTATCGGTGGTACCTCGACACAAAACCTAGCTAAGAACACTCGCAGACGCTTATAGTAAAATTGTTTTTCAAGAAAATCGGTTCAGCCGTTTCGGAGTCTACAATTACGGACACACACACACACACACACACACACACACACACACACACAGACAAAGTTCCATTTATAAATAAGTTTAGATTTAGATTATACTTTGCATTTTATTTATTTTTCTTTTCTTTTTTTTTTTCTTGTGTTTAATTAGTTTCCCAATTAAGATGTTAAAAAAATTATTATTAATTAATATTCGTTTGATGTTTTGAGTTCGTTAAATTGTGTTTGTAGAAGATATTTTATGTGCTCTATTTATTAACTAATGTATGATGGCTATTCTATATACGTATGGACCGTTGTCGTTGAAGTAAAGTGGGCGGGTTAGGGTTAGGGTTAGGGTTAGATTTACTAGCAATTAACTTCGGCGGGTGCCTAAGTTAATTGCTAGTAAATCTTTTTCCATATAGAGAGAGTTTCTAGACTAATCGTTATTGTGATTCATGAGGAAGAGGAATTTATCTTCAGCTCATGCGTGGGTGTAAGTAGGACGGAGAAAAATATCCCCCTGATACAGTTTACCGTCATACCCAGGACACGGTTCTTGATAATGACTGCGAATGTTGAAATTGCTTCTTTTTTTTTTCTAATCATATCACTCCGAGCAAGGCGGTAACGCCACTGATGTGCAGGGGGCTACGTAAGAGTGAAAAGATTGGAAAAGAGAAAGCCGGAAACCACATCCTAAACAGGAAACAAGGGATGGGCCTCTTCACCTGTTCAATAGACGTGGGTGGAGTGTGAACTGGGCGATAGATAGATCTATCTGCTCCAATTGAAAAAAAAAAAAAAGAAAAGAGTGAAAAGATTGGAAAAGAGAAAGACAGAAACCACATCCTAAACAAGAAACAAGGGATGATCTGCTTCACCTGTTCAATAGACGTGGGTGGAGTGTGAACCGGGCGATAGTTTAGTCTATCTACTCCAATTGAAAAAAAAAAGAAAAGAGTGAAAAGATTGGAAAAGAGAAAGCCGGAAACCACATCCTAAACAAAAAAACAAGGGATGGGCCTCTTCACCTGTTCAATAGACGTGAGTGGAGTGTGAACAGGGCGATAGTTTAGTCTATCTACTCTAATTGAAAAAAAAAAAAGAAAAGAGTGAAAAGATTGGAAAAGAGAAAGCCGGAAACCACATCCTAAGCAGGAAACAAGGGATGGGCCTCTTCACCTGTTCAATAGACGTGGGTGGAGTGTGAACCGGGCGATAACAAAAATTGACGAAGTGTGAACTTGAGACAGTTTACCTGCAACTTCGCGCACAATGTTATATATATATATATAATACTCATTTTTAATACTCAAAATAAAAAAAAAACATCGTATAAATAAAAGAAAATAAACACACACAACATTAATAGCAAATTTATTTCATCCAATCATAGATAGTAGTAAAATAAAGTGTCTACTCTTTCTTAAAAAAAACTTTCATCCCAGTCTAAGAATTACCCAGACAAAACTAAAAAGTGACCTGTCCAAAACTAAGCTACTACTCCGCACCCCTCTCCTAACACGAAGCTGTATCACTATGGCTACAAACTACAAGCTAAATCGTCCTAAACTTCCACCACATTCACTTACATATCATATTATCCAAAATAAATCGTTTTCACCATTTATTTTTCATTTCAACTTATCACCAGATGAGGAGCGAACGTAGCTCCGAGACGCGAAGATTTTTGTGTAGTGATCAGTCAGTCAGTTAAGTGCCATGCGCGATACACGCTTGGGCGATCATGTCTCGAAAGAGACATGACTGACCGGGCAGAAGATTATCCCGCAGTAGGTTGCCATTGCTTTCTGCGGTAGACTGGTTGCCGACCAAGGCTATAGAACCCAATCTGTCCTATTATTTAACCCATAACTGGAGGGAATAGACGGATTAATACCTTTCCCAAGGGTATTTGCGCGTAAGTGAATGCAAGGAATTCAACTGGAATTCGAACTCGGTTCTCCGATTTCTCGTTCCGAGCCGATATCCACTGCACCACAACGCACATAAACCATTGTAAAAACCATTAAAATATATATACAGTACTGTGGAAAAGTATTAGGACAAGAGCTTTTTTTATCTTTTATGAGACATATTGACAGAAAATAAACAATTTAACTAAAGTAATTTTATTTGATTTACTCAATATATATATCGACATTTTCAGATAAGACATTAGGGTAATCAAGAATATTCATTGGTAGCGAACCGCTTGCGTGCAGATAGGAAGTGAATTCAGCAGGTAAATAAAAATAAAAAGGTGCGTAAGACAGGGATGGGTTTTCTCATCAGATCTATTCAACTTATACAGCGAAACAGTTCTGAGAGAAATAAAACACTTGTCAGGATTCATCACAATCTCGACAATGTAAGATACGCAGATGACACAGTGCTGATAGCAGACACTGAAAAGAGAATGCAGGACCTCCTACAGAAGGTAGCAATAGAAAGTGAGAAGAAAGGACTAAGCATAAACTTCAAGAAAACTGAATGTATGGTCATCAGCAAAAAAAAAAAAAAAAAAGACCCCAAAATACCAACTACATTTCGGAGAAAATAAAATAAAACAAGTAAAGAAATTTGAATATCTGGGAAGCGTACTGTCAGAGAATGAAAAGCGCGATGTAAACATTAAAAGACGCATTTTCATTGCCAAAGACGCATTTCAAAAGCTAACCAGGAAAATCTCATTAGAAACAAAGAAGAAAGTGCTGAATTGTTATGTGATGTTGATTTGTTTTATGGCATATCAACACCTCCGCGGGTCATTTATTGCCAACTAAATTTTATTTATTTATTGCTGGTAATACCTTTTACTTTCAACAATTTATTGTTGTTTTTATATAATTTTATGTCTAGTAATACTTTCTTTATTTCGAGTATCAAGATTCATTGAGATTTGTTTTTTTAAGGATAGGGTCCCCAAGTCCTACCCTTGTTACTTAACCCATAATTGGAGGAAAGGGACGGTTTAATACCTTCCCAAGGGTACCAGTGCTTAAGTGAATGCAACGAATTCAACTAGAATTCGAACTCGCTGACGGCTACGACCTCCAGGAGTTTAAATGTAAGGTCAATAGACACCTCCTAACACACTAACTCACACCCACTCTCTCCAACTCTCTCTATATGTATATCCTAAGTCGTCTATCACCCTCCTTCTGACATTTCCTATACCCAATCCTTCTATGTAACCCCCTGCGCTATAGTGGCAGTGGAATGCCTTGCTTGGGGTGACACGATTAAAACAAAAAAAAATTCTTGCAGTGTAGTATGAAGCAATGACTAAAAAAAATATGCCATCATTTTTTATGTCTAGGGTAAGCTAGTCTAAATATTTAAAGACTTACACGTGAAAACTTTCTCATAATAGTAAAGACTGAACAAATTTGCCCACATTTTAGACACACTCAGTAAACTACTCTATATATATATATTAAAAAAACTCACATGTGAAAACCTTCTAATAGTAGTAAGGACTTAACAAAATATGCCATCATTTTGGAAGGCCCGGATAAACTTGTCTATTTATATATTTAAAGACTTACATTTGAAGACCTTCTTATTAATAGTAAGCACTTAACAAAATATCCCATAATTTTGGACGGCTTGGGCAAATTAATCAATTATATATTTAAATACTCACATTTGAATTCCTTCTGATAATAGTGATGGCTTAACAAAATATGCCATCATTTTGGAAGGCCCGGATAAACTTGTCTATTTATATATTTAAAGACTCACATTTGAAGACCTTTTTATGAATAGTAAGCACTTAACAAAATATACCATAATTTTGGACGGCTTGGGCAAATTAATCAATTATATATTTAAATACTCACATTTGAATTCCTTCTGATAATAGTGATGGCTTAACAAAATATGCCATCATTTTGGTTAGCCTGGGTAAATTATTATATTTCTTTAAGTTATGATTTACATGTGAAAACCTTCTAACAAACTTTAAATATAAATATATTTTACTGCTTAAATAAACCAGCTATAGAATTAAAGTTTCTCTTTTTGATAAAAGATAAAATAAACAACCAATAGAAATTTGATACATTTTTTCCCACGCGTTTCTGTCACTGTCTACGTATTTTTGCGATACGGATGAAGATTCAAAACTTGAACTTTTGTCTCTTAACGTTTGATGTCGTTTTGTGTATCACTACAAATTGTGGATCCTTTTTCTCGACGTGCCTGCGCACGCAACTCTTGTTTCGCCTTGATGAGCACACTTGAAAACTGAAGACAATTGCATTACTGACGACGCACAGGAGACATGGTCATTCACTCATGGCAAACGATTACGTGAAGAGCGATAAATAATAAGTGAGATGAGAGAAGGCCGTAATTTGGGCTCAGTTTTGTGTGTCTGATAAAGATATTACTGAAAGATAATGGTACCTACCTGCTGATGCATGCGTTCTATAACCCGACAAATTTTTATCCAGCATCATTTCACTTCAAGAACGAGCCAATCCTGTTTCACAGTCTCTCATTTTTTCTGTAATATCTGTGAATTGCATATGTATAAATATGGCCGTATCTGACTACCGGGCACACTGGGCACGGGTCCGGGCCGATCCGTGCACTCATAGTGAAAATCCGAGCAAGGAAAAATGTCTTCGTCAAATATCAAACTAAACAATTTACGAAGAAAGAAAGAAAGAAAGAAAGAAACCAAGTCTCTTTCTCTCCTGTTTAAGTGCCTTTCACCACCATCCATGGGGCATGTTTCAGCCCAATGGTCAAATTTTAATTATCATTTTTTTTTTTTTGCTTTTTCACTTTTGATGTGTGTGGTCGTTTTGCATGTGTTTTTCTTTTTTTTTTTTTCAATTGGAGTAGATAGACTAAACTATCGCCCAGTTCACACTCCACCCACGTCTATTGAACAGGTGAAGAGGCTCATCCCTTGTTTCCTGTTTAGGATGTGGTTTCCGGTTTTCTCTTTTCCAATCTTCTCACTTTTTTTCAATTGGAGTAGATAGACTAAACTATCGCCCGGTTCACACTCCACCCACGTCTATTGAACAGGTGCAGAGGTTCATCCCTTGTTTCCTGTTTAGGATGCGGTTTCCGGTTTTCTCTTTTCCAATATTTTCACTCCGATGTAGCCCCCTACTCATCAGTGGCGTTACAGCCTCGCTCGTGGTGATACCATTAAAAAAAAAAAAAAAAAAAAAAGAAAGAAAGAAAGAAAGAAAGAAAGAACAAAAGAAAGAAACAAAGAAAAACGAAGAAAACATCCGAATGAACGCAGTAAAAATCTGTTTGTTTATTTATTAATTTTGGGAGAAAAGACTTGTTATACTCAGAAAGTCCGAACCCGATTTCCTGCTTTCGTTCACGTTCTGTGCCTAATTTCCATTGGAATAGCTGAAGAAATTCGCAAAAATCATAGTTTCTGGAAATGGATAACACTGATGACGTCATCACACTGTAAACTAATAAATCCGGGCAATTTTATCTGTGCCCGGGGATTTTTTAGCATCAACTACGGCCCTGTGTATAAATACTATATATATTGAGATTCATGATAAAATGCAAAGGAAAATCCTCAATATTATTAGTTCTAATCTGGAAGTGCTTTGCGGTGCAGTGGATATCGACTCGGAACGTCAAATCGGGGAGCCGAGTTCGGATTCTAGTTGAATGCCTTGCATTCACTTACGCGCAAATACCCTTGGGAAAGGTATTAATCCGTCTTTTCTCTCCAGTTATGGGTTAAATAATAAGACAAATTGTGTTTTATAGCCTCGGCTGGCTACCAGTCTACCGCAGTGAGCAATGGCAAACTAGTGCGGGATAATCTTCTGCCCAGTCAGTCATGTCTCTTTCGAGACATGATCGCCCAAAGCGTGTATCACATATGGCACTTAACTGCCTGACATTGTTCAGACTGTTATTCTCATTTTTATTGTCATGTTCACGACGTGATTCTCTTTTTATATCTGCATTATAACTTTATGTTTTTTATCAAATTATGATTAGGTATGAAGCCATCTTTTATCTAAACTTATTTATAAATGGAACTTTTTCTGTCAGTCTGTGTGTGTGTGTGTGTGTGTGTGTGTGTGTGTGTGTGTGTGTGTGTGTGTGTCCGTTACCTATAGACTCCGAAACGGCTAAACCGATTTTCTTGAATATTTACACAGTTGTAGTATAAGCGTCTGCGTGTGTTCTTAGCTAGGTTTTGTGTCGCGGTACCCCGATAAGTATTGAAAATCGATAAACGAAAAATCGGGTTATAGAAGAAGTGGTCCGATTTTAATCAAATTTGATAAACTCATAGACAAAGACATAAGAAACGATATTCAGAAGTTTCAAGGTTGCAGTTCTTACAATAGTGCAGAAAATCGATGATATATATATATATATATATATATATATATATATATATATAAGGCATGATGTTTATGTGTCTGTCTGTTTATCTGTCTGTATGTTCTTTATACATATCCACAATTTTTATCCGATTCTTACCAAACTTCACACAAATATTCTTTAGGCTGAGTCTGAGCTCCAGGACCATGGATTAGTTTTAAAGCTTTCATTACACCCGAGCAACGCCGGGCTATACTGATAGTTATTTAACAATCCTTGTATCACCAAACATTTATGAAGTCAAAAAAATATTTTTACAATCTAAAAATCTCTGGCTTTAAATACCCTGCAAAGTGATAAGCTGTAAAAAACGAATGAATGATTCAATGAAATGCGAATTAGCTACACGACAAGTCTTTTAGATTTATTTGAATTCTCTGAAATATAAATGGTTTAAAACTACTGTGATCACAAATTGAGGAATCGATTGATTGATCCCCCACTTTATATACACATTATAATTTCTTGTCTTTTGATAGGTCGTCAAAATCAAATAAAGCAATCAATGAAATACTGATTAGCTACACAGAAATTTCATTTCGATTTGTTTACGTTTTCTGGAATGTAAAACTATAAAACTTAACGTGGCTAGAAAATGAGGGATCAATTTACATATTGATTATAATATAGCATTGATCACCCACTTTATTTCTACATTATAATTTCTTGTCTTTTGATAAGACGTCCAAACCGGATCAATCAATCAACGAAATACTGATCAGCTACACAGGCATGTATTTTAAATTTATTTACATTCTCCGAAATATAAATGTATAGAAACTACCGTGGCCAATAAATGAGGGATCAATTTACATATTGATCATATTATAGAATTGATCCCCCACTTTATATACACATTATAATTTCTTGTCTTTTGATAAGACGTCGAAACCGAATTTATCAATCAATGAAATACTGATTAGCTACACAGATATGTCTTTTAGATTTATTTACATTCTTCGAAATATAAATGTATAGAATCTACCGTGGCCAAAAAATGAGGGATCACTTTATAAATTGATCACAATACAGAATTGATCCCCCTCTTTATATACACATTATAATTTCTTGTCTTTTGATAAGACGTCGAAACCGAACTTATCAATCAATGAAATACTGATTAGCTACACAGATATGTCTTTTAGACTTATTTACATTCACTTGTATATAAATAGATAGAAACTACCAAATCTGTAAAGTGAGTGACCAGTTTATACATTGTCTGTTATATAGAATTGATATCCCACTTCATATACACATCTTCATTTCTTGTTTCTTTATAAACAATAGAACAAGTATCATTCAATCAATAAAACACCTATTAGCTTCAGGGGCATGTCTTTTAGATTTATTTACATTCTCTGAAATATAAATGTATAGAAACTACCGTGGCCAAAAAATGAGGGATCAGTTTATATATTGATTGTAAGTCAGAAGTGAACTCTCAGTTTATATCCACGTTACAATTTTTTGTCTTTTGATAGGCCATAGAAAATGAATCAATCAATCAATGAAACACTGATTATCTATACAGTCATGTATTTTAGATTTATTTACCATCTATATATTGGATTGGTTTTGTTTGTTTTACGGCATACCAACACCTCAATGGGTTATTTAATGCCGACAAGATTTTTACAATAGATTTGTATGAATAGAATATATATTCTTTGTAAGAAATAAGTTTGTAGATCAGGGTTTGGGTTTATTTTGTTTTACGGCATATCAACACCTCAATGGGTTATTTAATGCCAACAAGATTTTTACAATAGATTTGTATGAATAGAATATATATTCTTTGTAAGAAATAAGTTTGTAGTTCAGGGTTTGGGTTTATTTTGTTTTACGGCATATCAACACCTCAATGGGTTATTTAATGCCAACAAGATTTTTACAATAGATTTGTATGAATAGAATATATATTCTTTGTAAGAATATATTCTTTGTAATAAGTTTGTAGATCCGCTTTCTTTGAAGTATTTGTGTATAGTGTTTTTTTCTTGAGAGTCAGATGTATTGCTTGTATGTATTTAAAAAATGTATTGCTAGTAATATTCTATTTTCCTTCAAAAGTGAATTCCTGGAATTTTCGTTCCATTTATAAATAAATTTAGATTTTGAAGAAAGGTGGGGTGTACAACTGCTGAAATATGAATATAACAATAATGATGTGATACACACTTTGGGCGATCATGTCTCTTTCGAGACATGACTGACTGGGCAGAAAATTATCCCGCAATAGGTGGCCATTGCTGTCAGCGGTAGACTAGTTGCCAACCAAGGCTATAGAACCCAATCCGTCCTGTTATTTAACCCATAACTGGAGGGAAGAGACAGATTAATACTTTTCCCAAGAGTATTTGGGCGTAAGTGAATGCAACGAGATCAACTGGAATTTGAACTTGGCTCTCCGATTTCTCATTCCGAGGCGATATCTACTGCACCACTTTATATACACATTATAATTTGTTGTCTTTTGATAAACCGTAGAAAACAAATCAGTCGATCAATGAAAATACTGATTAGCTACACAGGCATGTCTTTTAGATTTATTTGCATTCTATGGAATATCTAAACTTATTTATAAATGGAACTTTGTGTGTGTGTGTGTGTGTGTGTGTGTGTGTGTGTGTGTGTGTGTGTGTGTGTGTGTGTGTGTGTGTGTGTGTTTCCGTTACCAATAGACTCCAAAACGGCTGGACCGATTTTCTTGAAAATTTACGCAGTTGTACTATAAGCGTCTGCGAGTGTTCTTAGCTAGGTTTTTTATCGAGGTACCCCCGATAAATATCCAAAATCGATTATTTAAAAAATCGGGTTATAGAAGCAATGGTCCGATTTTAATCAAATTTGATATACTCAGAGACAAAGACATAAGAAACGATATTCAGAAGTTTCAAGGTTGCAGTTCTCACAATAGTGCAGAAAATCGATAATATATATATATATATATATATATATATATATATATATATAAGATTTCATTACACCCGGGCTATACTGCTAGTAAATGTATAGAAACTACTGTAATCACAAAGTGAGGGGTTAGTTTATATATTGCTTCTGATATAGAATTTAGTCCTCCAATTTATATACTCATAATTTCCTGTCTGTTGATAAGCCGTAAAAAACGAATCAAATAATTAAAAAAAAACTTCTCAATGCTTTGTATGATATTTAAAGCCGTAACATTTTTGGAATATATATATATATATATATTTTGTAAGTGAATATTGTATCAACAATCTCATGGGAATAACAATTATCTTTCTCGATGCAAGTCATATCATTTAATCAATGGATATCCAAATGATATTTTCACGTAAGTGAATGTAACTAATCCGATTGAAATTCGAACTCGCTTCTCCGATTACTCATACCAAGTGGCTATTTATTACACCACTGCAAGTGAGCATAACTAGTAGCAAACAAAGCAATAAATATAGAAAGATAGATAGAAAGACATATTCTCACGATATCAGTGGATCTGCTAATCCCTTTAAAGTAATGACGCCACATTGACTTTACACCGCTTGACCCCCTCTCATATTTCAGTGCAAAGAAGTGACCGCGGTCGCCGACATCGTGTTCTTTTTCAGTATTTCATACAAACTGGCGCCAATTTCCTATTAATGTTTCATTTGTATTAGTTACATTTCTATTGAATAGCTCAGTAATAATCACCTGATTCCCGTCAGGTAGGACATGATCGATCGGGATCGATGACTTCAACTTTGCTCAATTGATCGAACTAAAACTTGATTTACTATCGTCATTCATCAGGTCAAGTCACTCAACCTGTTGCGTTTTCGCTTCTTTGCTCAAAGCAATACACAATACCGACAGAATCTCTTCTGTTCTGGTTTTGGTTTTGCTTCATTTCCAAAAGGAAATTGATTTCCTCTCTGATTTAAAAATCATTTCCTGTTTCATTTAAAATTGATTTCCTGTTTGATTTAAAATGAATTTCCTGTTTCATTTAAAAATGATTTCCAGTTTGATTTAAAATTAATTTCCTGTTTCATTTAAAATTGAATTCTTCTCTGATTTAAGATTCATTTCTTGTTTCATTTAAAAATTATTTCTTGTCTGATTTCAAATGAATTTCCTGTTTCATTTAAAATTGATTTCCTGTCTAATTTAATATTCATTTCTTCTTTGATATAAAACAGTGTTTTTGTTTGAATTCGTATTGATTTCATGTTTGATTTACTGATTTACTGTCTGATTTAAAATATATTTCCTGTTTGATTTTAAATTGATTTATAGTTAGATTCAAAATTGATTACTTTTTTTATTTAATTTTTTTTTATTTAAAACTGATTTCTTGTGTCCTTTAATATTGATTTCCTTTTTTATTTAAAATTGGTTTCCTGTTAGATTTAAAACGGACTCCCTGTTGATTATAAATTAATTTCCTCTTTCATTTAAAATTGATTACCTGGGAATTTAAAATAATTTCCTCTTTGATTTAAAACTGATTTCCTGTTTGATTTTAAATTCATTTGCTGTTTTATTCAAAACTGAATCTTTTATTTAATATTAATTTCCTGTTTCATTTTAAATTTATTTTCTTTTTTATTTAAAATTGACTTCATTTATTAAAAACAAAGTTCTTGTTTGATTTAAAATTGATTTTCTTTTTTATTTAAAATTGGTTTCCTGCTTGATTTAAAACGGACTCCCTGTTGATTTCAAATTGATTTCCTGTTTCATTCAAAACTGTTTTCCTCTTTTATTGATTTTCTGTTTGATTTAAAACGTATTTCCTCATTGATTTAAAATCTATTTCCTGTTTGATTTAAAAGTGATTTCCAGTTTGGTTTAAAATCTAATTTTTTAATGAAAAAGCTCCAGACATTTTATATCGCGATCAAACAGATTTGATAGACGGATAGCAAAAGTCAAATTCCTTAATTATTTAATCTCCTTACTCTACATAAGTTGTGCTCAAACCTTAAGGGATTCTATATTTCTTGACTTTTTTTTCCTTCTTTTTGTTTGATTTTTGGTCTTTGCTTTTGCTTCATGACATTTTATTTTTAAAAAAAAGAAATTGTCTCATTTTGTTTTTCTTTTTTTAATCATTTCATTTCAAGCAAGGCAAACCACTACTGGTGCCCAGGGGGTTACAAAGAGTGTCGAAGAAAGAATAAAATATAGATGGAATTCAAGAAGCTAGATGGCAACTGACATTGCGTTTAAACTTTGAGAGATTGTAGCTAGCAGGGAAACAATTAATAAGAAAAGACTGTGTTAACATCTAACACAGTCTATCCCACAAGTTTGGAAGACCGATTGTCTTCCCATGAACCTGAGAGAGGCCGCCAGGGGGACATGAGAAAGAGGAGAAGGCCACGAGCGACATTCGGGATTATATTCTCTTAGAGACCCCAGTCGTGCACACACGGCATTTGGTCAAATAAATATCCTATGTATTATACTTACAACTGGTTGTTGTTTATCTTCTTTAACATTGACTTTTTTTTTTAATCATATCACCCCGAGCAAGGCGGTAACGCCACTGATGTGCAGGGGGCTGCGTAAGAGTGAAAAGATTGGAAAAGATAAAGCCGGAAACCACATCCTAAACAAGAAACAAGGGATGTGCCTCTTCACCTGTTCAATAGACGTGGGTGGAGTGTGAACCGGGCGATAGTTTAGTCTATCTACTCCAATTGAAAAAAAAAGAAAAGAGTGAAAAGATTGAAAAAGAGAAAGCCGGAAACCACGTCCTAAACAGGGAACAAGGGATGAGCCTCTTCACCTGTTCAATAGACGTGGGTGGAGTGTGAACCGGGCGAGAGTTTAGTCTATCTACTCCAATTGAAAAAAAAAGAAAAGAGTGAAAAGATTGAAAAAGAGAAAGCCGGAAACCACGTCCTAAACAGGGAACAAGGGATGAGCCTCTTCAGACGTGGGTGGAATGTGAACCGGGCGATAGTTTAGTCTATCTACTCCAATTGAAAAAAAAAAGAAAATAGTGGAAAAGAGAAAGCCGAATACCACATCTTATACTGAACAAGTAAAATATTTAATAAATAAAATATTCAAACCAGTCACGTGGGGTGGCTCCAGAATGATTTTTTCTTAAGCTGTGGAAAAACCGTTTCTCTGACTATTCTGAATTTTGCGATTTGATGACCAATCAGAGTCCAGTATTCCGCTACAAATCTACAGTTCTTTGAAATATTAATTAGAAAAAAATAATTCGTTTTTTTTAATGTTTTTATAAGTTAATTGTTTTATTTGTTGGGTGTTTTAATTGTTGAATATTTTATTTGTTGCATATTGCATTTGTTAAATACTTTGTTAAATAATTCATTTGTTATATATTTTATATCGTAAAAAGTTTGTTTCGGCGGTCAGTCAGAGGAGGCGGTTTGTTGAAACACATGTAAAATGTAACGGCAACTTTAAATCGACCCGGAGATAAGGTCAGTTCGAACCTTGTTCTCTTTTTCCTTATCTATTTTAACAATTACTACTAGAACATTTTGACCGAACTCTTGATACCTTAGCTTCCTCAGTGAACATTAATTTCTACAACTCTTATTATTCCTTCTTTTAATAAATTTCTATTTTAACATTCAAAATGTATATTTTATTATTCCACTCTTCTACACTAATACACATTTTGCAATCTACCGAAAACCAACCTTCGGATGAAAACCTTCTGGTAATATTTCTGATGAATATTAATCTGCATAAAACTTGTAAGATGTAGGGAGTTCGGTTAAGTCTGGCACAACATTAACCAGCTCTCTACACTTCAGATTCTTATGCATATTTGAAAGACAAAGCAAGTTAGTTTAAACTTTAAAGGCAAACAATTTTATTAATAAGTATTTTTTAATAAGGAGCTTCGCATAAAACTCATTTAAAAGACAAAATAACGTTGTTTTAATTAAAGAAACAATTACTTTTTATTAATTGAAATTTTAAAATAGAAAAATATATTTGACAAATAAAGAAATAAAAACATTTTTTATTTATTAACATTTCAAATTGGAAACTTTAAATGAACACATATAAAGTACCTCAATTTAAAGAAAAATTAATTTATATTTTAAAATAGAAACATCACATGAAACACATTTCTTTGAAAAGAAAAAAATATATATTATAAAGTAGAAACTTCACCTAAAATACATTTGTCTGAAAATTAAAAAAATGTATATTTTAAAGAAGAAACTTCAAATGAGACACATATGCCTGAAAAGAAAAAAATATATTTTAAAGTAGAAACTTCACATGAGACACATTTGTTTGAAAAAACTATATGTTAAAGTAGAAACTTCACATGAAACACATTTGTTTGAAAAAAAAACTATATGTTAAAGTAGAAAATTCACATGAGACACATTTGTTTGAAAAGAAAAAATATATTGTAAAATAGAAACTTGACATGAAACACATTTATTTGAAAATAAAAAAATGTATATTTAAAGTAGAAACTTCACCTGAAACACATTTGTTTGAAAATTAAAAAAATGTATATTTTAAAGTAGAAACATCAAATGAGACACATTTGTCTGAAAAGAAAAAAATATATTTTAAAGTAGAAACTTCACATGAGACACATTTGTTTGAAAAAAAAATATATTAAAGTAGAAACTTCACATGAAACACATTTGTTTGAAAAAACTATATGTTAAAGTAGAAAATTCACATGAGACACATTTGTTTGAAAAGAAAAAATATATTGTAAAATAGAAACTTGACATGAAACACATTTATTTGAAAATAAAAAAATGTATATTTAAAGTAGAAACTTCACCTGAAACACATTTGTTTGAAAATTAAAAAAATGTATATTTTAAAGTAGAAACATCAAATGAGACACATTTGTCTGAAAAGAAAAAAATATATTTTAAAGTAGAAACTTCACATGAGACACATTTGTTTGAAAAAAAAATATATTAAAGTAGAAACTTCACATGAAACACATTTGTTTGAAAAAACTATATGTTAAAGTAGAAAATTCACATGAGACACATTTGTTTGAAAAGAAAAAATATATTGTAAAATAGAAACTTGACATGAAACACATTTCTTTGAAAATAAAAAAATGTATATTTAAAGTAGAAACTTCACCTGAAACACATTTGTTTGAAAATTAAAAAAATGTATATTTTAAAGTAGAAACATCAAATGAGACACATTTGTCTGAAAAGAAAAAAATATATTTTAAAGTAGAAACTTCACATGAGACACATTTGTTTGAAAAAAAAATATATTAAAGTAGAAACTTCACATGAAACACATTTGTTTGAAAAAAACTATATGTTAAAGTAGAAAATTCACATGAGACACATTTGTTTGAAAAGAAAAAAATATGTTTTAAAATAGAAACTTGACATGAAACATTTCTTTGGAAATAAAATAACTGAATTTAAAGAATTAAAAAATAATTTCTCTTTCAAATTGACTAACATTTGGCGCTCTGTATGAATTCATTTGGCGAGTCACATGCGACCCTCGGGCCGTAGTTTGCCTACACCTGATAAACACCCTTATGCAAAAACGAATAATGTTTTCCTAGGATATTTCACACTTTCCCTGATCACGTATACGTCGTCTCTTTTGTTTTGTTTTTGTTTTTTTTTGTTTTTGTTTTTTCGACCACATTTTCCTTTACGTTTTGGACTGATCTATCCAGTTTATATTTATTCGCCTTGTAGACACAATTGACAATAGAAAGGTTGACGCCAACAATATCTGCGATCTCTCAGTAAGGCTTGCCAGTGTGTTTGTGTATCATTACAATTTTCGTATGCTTCCTTGTAGACAATGGCTGTAGGACAACTAACCGACAGTCGAGACAATAGTGTCTGGACATGATAAAAGTCTTATTCAATCCTAGATGACAGTTTCTTTCAAGGCCAAATAAGGGTTTGATGCACCACGAAAATATGTTCATATTACTGCACACGACTGCAAATGACTTAATCTTAGAAAAACTTAGAAATGGATTACTCCCTGTCACTGACCGTGAAAGAATGAAAGAATGGAAAAACCAAAACAGTTGTTTTGAATTAATTTTCACAAGGAAATCGTATTTTTGCATTTAATTTTTTTTTTAATAATCGTATCGCCCCAAGAGCGATGTGCGTTGTGGTGCATTGGATATCGGCTCGGAACGAGAAATCGAATTTCAGCTGAATTCATTGCATTCACTTACGCGCAAATACCCTTGGAAAAGGTATTAATCCGTCTATTCCTTCCAGTTATGGGTTAAATAACAGGACAGATTGGGTTCTATAGCCTTGGTCGGCAACCAGTCTACCGCAGAAAGCAATGGCAACCTAATGCGAGATAATCTTCTGCCCAGTCAGTCATGTCTCTTTCGAGACATGATCGTCCAAGCGTGTATCACGTATGGCACTTAACTGACTGACTGATCGCCCCAAGTAAGGCATTACACTACCACTGTTGTGCAGGGGTTGTATAGGAGGAAATTTATGATAAGGAGTGACAGAATACAGGTGTGTCAAGAAGTGGGTAAGAGAAGAATGAGAATACTGATGAGAGTGGAGTGGACGGAGAAAGGAACATGAGAGAAGGATGATTGTGGGCATAAAGTGAGGGATCAGTTTACATATTGATTGTCATGTAGAATCGATACCCCACTTTATATCCACATTATTATAGTATAGAAATTGTTTTTTATCATATCGCCCCCAAGCAAGGCATGTTACTGCCACTGTTTTGCAGGAGGTTACATAGGAGGAAAGTTATGAGAAAGAGTGACAGGTTATAGGGGGTGTCAGGAAGTGAGTAAGAGAAGGATGAGAATACTGATGAGAGTGGAGTGGACGGAGAAAGGAGCATGAGAGAGAGGATGCAAGTCAGCGAGATAGAAGATGACTATTGACTTTACACTTAAATTCTTGGAGACTGTAGCTGTCAGGGAAGCAAGTAAGTGGAAGGGAATTCCACAGGAGGGAAGTGCGAGTAAAAAAGCTGTTGGAGTAGAATTTGCGTTTACAATTGATTGGTTTCGCAGTAAAAGGGTGTGACCTAGTTGCTAATCTTGTGGTTCGAGTAAATTTGTATATAGGGACACCAGTGAATTAAGTTCATCGGAGCAGAAGCCGTGAAAGTACTTGTAGAAGAGACACAGGGAAGCCACACTGCACCGGTGAGAAAGTGACTGTATCCGAGCTGCCAAGTCGCGGTCGATCATCCGTTGAATTTTGTCAAGGACCCCTAGGTGGATAGCAGGAGCACCAGACCAGATATGTCAGCAGTATTCAATGCACAGGCGGGTGGTAGATCTAAACTTATTTATAAATGGAACTTTGTCTGTGTGTGTGTGTGTGTGTGTGTGTGTGTGTGTGTGTGTGTGTGTGTCCGTCCGTTACCTATAGACTCCGAAACGGCTGAACCGATATTTTTGAAAATTTACACAGTTGTACTATAAGCGTCTGCCAGTGTTCTTAGCTAGGTTTTGTGTCGAGGTACCCCCGATAAATATCGAAAATCGATAATCGAAAAAATCGGGTTATAGATGGCGTATTCCGATTTTAATCAAATTTCATACACTCATAGACAAAGACATAAGAAACAATATTCAGAAGTTTCAAGGTTGCAGTTCTTACAATAGTGCAGAAAATCGATAATATATATATATAAAAGGCAAGATATTGTGTGTGTGTGTGTGTGTGTGTGTGTGTGTGTTTATCTGCCTGTATGTCGGTATTTTTTGACTCCTTTTATTTTAGTTTTTGCTTCTTGTTTGGCTCTAAGTAGGTATAATTTTAGTTCTTAGTCTCAGCCATGATACCATTTAGTCAGATGACTTATTTAGTCTTCAAAATTCAGTATACGTCGAAAAAAACTTATTTGATATCGACACCAGGAAATCAAAATTTGACTTACATCCATTCATTTTTCGTTCAGGCTACGGTTTTGCTTTAACTGGAAACAACTATTGTTTTTTAGTGTTTCGTGCCAACGTCCAAAGATTCTGAGCTCCAGGACCATGGATTAGTTTTAAAGCTTTCATTACACCCTAGCAACGCCGGGCTATACTGCTAGTAAATATATATTTGGATCTTAGGATATGTTTTGTTTGTCCAGTAAATAGTGCAACTGTGAACAAGAACATAACGTTTCGCATTTGTTAAAAAGCCTTTTGTAATATATATTTTATTTTATATTTTATTTTCGTTCCCGCATCCAATAATGAAAATCCTGTCCTCCAACGGCCTGTCGCCTTCCAGAAATAAAAACATATGTACAAGTTTAAAGGTTTTATCATATAAAACATAAATAATGTTTAAATATTCGCGTTGCCTTCATGCCAACAATGAATTTGTGAATTAACTATTTTAATGAATTCCAAAGTTATGACCACGAACGGAGTAATGCCTTTCAACATCAACATACTTGATTCGTTTACGAGAAAACAGAATTATTGCTTATAATTTATTACATGTGGGTCATGTACTATCTGTGTTACAGTTTACAACACTTTAACATGAGGTCATTTTTCATAAAATTTTATATGACAACTTACTGAGGCATTTTATTATAAACCGAGTACTTTTTTTGTTATTTGAAAGGCCATGAAACCAAGGTCAACATTTTAAGCTTACACTATCCAGGTTGCTCATATAAAGCTGTCTGAATTTTACTTCGCTTTAAACAGATAATTTATGTTTAATATATTTTTTAATCTAAACTTATTTATAAATGGAACTTTGCCTCTGAATGTGTGTGTGTGTGTGTGTGTATGTATGTGTGTGCATTTGTTACCTATAGACTCCGAAACGGCTGAACCGATTTTCGTGAAAATTTACACAATTGTACTATAAGCGACTGCCAGTGTTCTTAGCTAGGTTTTGTGTCGAGGTACCCCGGATAAATATCGATAATCGAAAAAATCGGGTTATAGATGGAGTGGTCCGATTTTAATCAAATTTCATACATTCATAAACAAAGACATAAGAAACGATATTCAGAAGTTTTAAGGTTGCAGTTCTTACAATAGCGCAGAAAATCGATAATATATATATATATATATATAAAAGGCAAGATACCGGGTCTGATCAAAATCAGTTTTTCAGCCCTTTTATTTTAGTTTTTGCTTCGGGTTTGGCTCTAAGTAGGTATAATTGTAGTTCTTAGTCTCAGCCATGATACCATTTACTCAGATGACTTATTTAGCCTTCAAAATTCAGTTTACGACTAAAAAAAACTTATTTGATATCGATACCAGGAAATCAAAATTTGACTTACATCCATTCATTTTTCTTTCAGTCTACGATTTTTGCTTTAACTGAAAACAACTATTGCTTTTTAGTCTGAGCTCCAGGACCACGAATTAGTTTTAAAGCTTTCATTATACCCGAGCAACGCCGGGCTATACTGCTAGTTTAAGATAAATGAAAAACTTTTCCTTTGACTTAAGTGTACTTGTAGTAGAGCAGTGTCTAGCGGACAAACTTTGAAATCATTTGCTAGTATGTTCAATAGTCAATAACCTAATTATTTGTACATAATACTTTTCCCCTAAATTTTAAGCCTAAACGGGAAATATATGCTGGCTTTTCCTAGGTACCTCCACTCCATTTTCGACTCCTAAATTTTAAATTTAATTTTAAAAAGAGAAACTTATTTTGAGATTTTAATTTTAGTTTAATTGAAAACTAAATAATTACATTTACTATTTCCACTAAGCAAAATAGTCTGGTGCATTTCAAACAGAAATTATATTTACTTTAATCTAAATCTGTATTCTAAAATTTTGACATTTCTTTAAATTTCAATGTTTTGGTTATTTTTTGAGCGATCAACACATTTGCAAACAAAAGTTAGTTCTCAGTTTTAAAAATCTTGCAAAAATAAAATATAGATTATAGTGGATTGCTTATCTATTCCTTTTGTAGTGGAATTCCGTTCTAGAGAAGGGTAGTTGTGTTATATATCGCCGTACGACGACAAAACAACAAACACGCATATATAAAAATATAAGGTTATATTTTTATTAATGACGACGAACCGTGTGGAATAGAGAACAGGAGAGTGAGAGCGCACATAGAATGGTCGACGGGAGTGTAGCCTTGTCTGTGGTGTCTCTCTGCTTCCACTGGCCGTTCTCTGCTGTATTTACTAGCCTTCCCACGCAAGGCCGGATGTGACACATGGTCATTTTAATGTGGGAATTCCCAGCCATATAGCCGGGCCAAAAATATGTCTGTCTATTTTTACCGAGTCGTGGTTCTACCTTTCGGCGGAACCACGACTGGGTTTGTGCTCTCTGCTCGGAAGCAGAGAGCTGACAGTGTTATAGAGTTACAGAGCAGTCATCCTAAGACGACTGCTTCAATGCAAACTCTGCTGGCGAATCCGTGTGTCGAGGTCTTTATATAGTCTTCTAGAACCGGGACTTTCCTTCTGGTTTTGCCTCGCCCACGCAACGCCCACGTAATTCCCAGAGACATCTGTTCTGTTTGCCTCCGTAGTCATTTCCGCCGCTGTCGGAAATAAGGTCAAACGACATCCGCTCCGGCCCCGACAGGATGTATTTCTCAAACACCTGTCTTGTCGTTCGCCAACCCCCTCACCGACGGAAAACACCATCGCTTGCATCAACCTTCCTCGGGTGGGGCCAGATTGTTATATTACAGTTGTATACTGTTGCAGGTTAACGGAATTTGGCCTTGTGGGAGATAGCCCACTATAAGTCATAAAATGATTATAAAATCAAAAGCAAATTGAGTTGAAAATAACATTTATATATATACATATCAATTATGTTTTTACAATTAAAGCAATACTTGAATATAAGTCCAAAGTAGGTTAAATGTTCTTGCCAAATAATATGCTGAAAGAGATTTAAGGCTTAGGAATGTGGGAGGAGCGTAAATGAGGAATGTCTTTGATGTAGTCTCTCCTTAGGTCAGTAAGTAGTTTTGAGACAGGGGAGAAGGAAAGAGAGGTAAAGGTACGAGCATAGTAGCCACTGGACTTGGTCAGGGAGATATCAATTACTCTCGCCTGTCACTGTCGGTCTGTCTGTTGGGTGCTTTCTGTCTCGGCTTTTTATATCTGCTTTTTGGATCACAGCAGCTCGTTTGGAATTTCACACTTGTATTTGATTCTGGGCTTCCCATTGGCTGATAAATAAAATTCGCGTAGGCTCACGAAATGGAAATTTAATATTTAATTAATTTTTATTTTTTCAACCGGAACATCTGCGCGAACCCGGATGCGCAACGACGACTTTTGGTCATTTGTCCTTTTGTCGTGAGAGAGCAAACATCCGGTCCATCGCTTTTGTTCGGTCGGTATGACTACAAGATCTCTCACTCGTTATTTTTAGAAAATTAGTAAATTTAACGTTAAATTAATCTGATTTGAAACAAGTATTACTTGTTTATGGCAAGAAATTGAGAATAAAAGTATATCTTAATCCCAAAGGTCTGACTCGTTGACCTTTCAAGTAGGCAATGACAGCACCTGTTATCAATCAATCTGGAAGTATGGTGACCAAAATTGATATAACCAAATTTACCATTTGTAAGGGTAACAACCCTTGAAACATATGACATTTAAATGATGCGTCTCTTATAAGTTTCCGTAGTAAAATAAAATGTGCTGTTTAACATGATAAAAAAATCATAAATTATTTTAAAAATCTTAATACTGATTTGCGTTAAGCTTTTGATTTGTAAATCAAGTCTATTTTGGATGAATTAATAACCAAAGACAGTAAGTGGAAGAAATTTAAAATATGTTTAAAACTTTAATTGGCAAAGAAAAAAAAATGAAAACAATTCTTTCAAAAATTCATTATTCATCTAAACTTTTTTCTTCTTCGGATTATATCCTAAAATTATATTATTTATAAAATTAATTAAAGGTTTATCTACATTAAAAATAACTTAGTTTTCATTCATTTTACTTTACTATTCGGAGCAAATTTTTGCAAAAAATGGTCTCGTTATTAAAAATAAAATTATATGATTTACATTCCCCAATGAGTCCTGCATTTAACTAATAAATAAAAAATTGGTATAAATAATGTATTTCTAGAAGTTTTATGCAAATAGTTGGAGTGAGGGGTAAAGAATATATTTTTACCAATATTTTCTAAAAATAATAATTGCATAAATAATTTCATTTATTTGTGAATAAGTCCTGAAAGTTTCATTAAAATCAAACATTTAGTTGATTTTTGCAAGAATTTTCAAATTAATGTCTTTCAGCGCCAAAAAGCGACTTGCGTAATATTATGTTTTCTTTAACAATCACATTACGTAAATATGGCGTGAATTGCTAACGGAAAACAAAGAAAGAAATTTTAACTGAAATTTCGAATGTGTTAGAAAGGATTAAAAAAATTTAAAAGTAATGACAACAAAATCTGATCTTTCCTATTAATAATAACATAAACATTTTGATGATAAATCTTTGTTTTTATTAAGTTTTAACATTATGCTATGCTGTTTTTTTTTTTTTTGTTTTTTTTTTGGCAATTTTTCATTTGACCTCTGTCTAGTAGCCAAATGGAGGAAAACTGACTTGTAATTTCCAGGACCTCAAAAATCAATTTTGGGTCATCGAAGGTTATTAACCTTTCATGAATCTAAATTCTAAACAGTAACGATGAATGGTTGCACTCTCAAAGGGTTGCTTTGAACTCAAGTTCAGTCCAGACTTCAAATGAGACTCATGTATACAATCTATTGCTAAAAGACTCTGAAACAATGTTCTGCTCTTTATACAACACTAGAACGTACCAGACTCCACCTGCCCTGCAAGAGAGAAAATATTTGCAAGAGTCAGACCAAAAATGGAACTATGTCTCGGCTGGCACTATCCAGTCGCATCTTTCCATTCTCTACGGCGTTCAAAAATCTTTAGGCGTCTTAGTAGTCATCGAATTGTTTCCCACCTTACAACTTCTTTCCCATAGACGCAATATGGCAAGCTAATCGCTGCTCTATCGCTAATTACCTGCAAAAATGTTCAAACTAGCAACATTCTTTATTTCCACTAGTTCAGACATTTACAGCTAAGATCCACTCTATCATTTACGCAGGGAACCAATATCCACGTTCGATTCATATTCCATTAGTAAGAAGAAGTTCCAATCAAATAGCTCTTCTTACTTTTGGTAAATTCCGTTTTACTGATTTATTTATTTCAGGTGAAGAGGCTCAGCCCTTCTTTCCTGTTTAGGATGTGGTTTCCGGTTTTTCTCTTTTCCAATATTTTCACTCTTTTTTTTTTTCAATTGGAGTAGATAGACTAAACTATCGCCCGGTTCACACTCCACCCACGTCTATTGAACAGGTGAAGAGGCTCATCCCTTGTTTCCTGTTTAGGATGTGGTTTCCGGTTTTTCTCTTTTCCAATCTTTTCACTCTTACGTAGCCCCCTGCGCATCAGTGGCGTTTTCGCCTTGCTTGGAGTGATATGAAAAAAAAAAATTATTTTTCTTTTAACTTTTGGCAATTTCCATTTTTGTTGGGGGATTTCATTTTTCCGTTTTTATGACATTTCATTAGAAACCGCAATCAAAGATATTAAAAATATTTTATTAAAACAAGAAAAAAAAAACAAATTCGAAAATTTCCGACATATAAAGAAATAGCAAATGTTTTGAATAAAAATTAAAGCCCATTTGTTAGGACGAATAAAACATATTCCAAGGGAATTAACCCTTTCCTGTTCCCAAACAGAGTACCTCCCTTTTTACCCCTGAAAGTGGGTACATACGAGTCAAATGATCATCGACAGTCAGACGTGGGACGCATGAGGGAACAGACTTGGAATATAGCCGTCAATGGTTAAAGAACGCATGTATGTTTTTCTACTCTAATGGTTGTGACACACAACCTGATAACTTGGGACTGAAACCGCATGTACATATTTTGTAATGTTTCTCCATGTAAAATAAATGCATCTTCCAGTCAACCGTAAGTAGACATCTATTTTTCTTTCGTTCCATGCATTTTCTCCACGTGCTGCACACACACACACACACACACACACACACACAGACACACACACACACATATTCGTCCACGGACCATGAATCATATACTCCGCCCCTATGAAAGTCGGTTCTCTGTGCAGGGCCCGGAAGTTTTTCCCGCCTAAATCTATCCTGCACATATATAAATCTACCATCTGCCCGTGTATTGAGTCCTGCTGCCACATCTGGTCGGGTGCCCCAGCTACTCTTCTTAGGCTTCTTGACAAAATAGAACGGAGAATCTGTAACGTGATCGATACTGACTTGGCAGACCGGCTGCAACCACTCTCACACCAGCGTGATGTGGCTTCCCTGTGCCTCTTCTACAAATACTTTCATGGCTTCTGCTCCGATGAACTTAGATCATTGGTACCGCCTAGGTATGAGTTTACACGAGATACTAGATTAGCAACTAGATCCCACCCTTTTACAGTGAAACCGATAAAATGCAACCGCAACTTCTACTCCAACAGTTTCTTTTCTCGCACTTCCCGACTGTGGAATTCTCTACCACATGATTGTTTCCCCGATGGCTACAACCTCCAGGAGTTTAAATGTAAGGTCAATAGACACCTTCTATCACACTAACTTGCATCTATTCTCCCAACACTCTCGCCATCTACCCAACCCTCATTCTCGGTATCCTTACCCGTCTATCACCCTCCTTTTGACTTTTCCTATATCTAACCATCCTTTCTCACCACTGATCATCCTTTCCCACCACTTTGTAACCCCCTGCGCAATAGTGGCAGTGAAATACCTTGCTCGAGGTGAAACGATTATATAAAAAAAAACAAAAAAAAACTATGAATTAAGGCATTTTAGTTATGAGACAAACACCCTGTTCACCTGTTCATAACACGATTAAAATAACTATTTACACTATTTTCATTGTTCGGACTTTTTTCAACATTCTTGTCATATTGACGACGTTTCGGGCACTGTACGTTCTGTCCTTCTTCGGGATCTTTTTTTTTTTAATCGTGTCACCCCAAGCAAGGCATTCCACTGCCACTATAGCGCAGGGGGTTACATAGAGGGATTGGGTATAGGAAATGTCAGAAGGAGGGTGATAGACGACTTAGGATGTACATAGGGAGAGAGTTGGAGAGAGTGGGTGTGAGTTAGTGTGTTAGGAGGTGTCTATTGACCTTACATTTAAACTCCTGGAGGTTGTAGCCGTCGGGGAAGCAAGCATGCGGTAGGGAATTCCACAGGCTGGAAGTGCGAGGAAAGAAGCTGTTGGAGTAGAAATTGCGGTTATATTTCATCGGTTTCACTGTAAAAGGTGGGACCTAGTTACCAATCTAGTATCTCGTGCAAATTCACATCTAATGGGGCACCAGTGATTTAAGTCTGTCTATATTTCTGAGATGAGGTATTGTAACTGTTTAAACTATTTACATTGTTTAGACTGTTGTCCTCATCCTTATTGTCATATTCACTTCAACATCTGTCTATATTTTTGAGATGAGGTATTGTAACTGTTTACACTATCTACATGGTTCGGGCAGTTGTCATCATGAAAATTCTTCAACATTTTCACAAGAAAAATTTCAAGTTGATATTAAAAATTGCTGCATATCATTGACTCATTTAAAATAAAATGATCTCTTATGAGAGGTCTCTAATTTGTATTTAGATATATTGTATTTATTTTCAATTTTTCTACTTGAAATGTTCACCAATATTTCATATGATCCATTCTTGTACATAGGCTGGAATAATCTATTATGACATGTCTCTAATTTGTATTTAGATACAGTGTATTTATTTTCAATTTTTCTGGTTATATTGTTCACATATATTGCATATGATCTATTATCGTACATAATTAGGTTAAAATAAAATTTGTTTTCTATATGAATATAACCTCATGAAAATTGAAATATAAATAGATTAGAGGGCCTGTACCATTGATTAGATAGAGGCCTACGAAACCCTTGTACCGGCCTTGTTCTTTAATATCGTGAAAAGTAAAATATTTTAATGAAATATAAGTGTTATATTGAGATTTTAATGGATAAAATGTTACAACGCTTGAAAATAAATTTAATTAGTGATGGCTGTAGTACGGGTATTATTATTATTATGTTGTCATTTTTCATCATATTTCGATTTCTGCTATGGTCGCACTACCTACCAAGTCTACGGGAAGAGCTAAGGCAGGTCGTGGTGTGTTGTTATGGCTCCATTTCATGCTTTTCATATCTCCCTAACATCCCTAGCGTTACATAGACAAAGTTCTCCTTAGTGTGTGGGCTGTACTTAACAAGACAATTTTTTGTATATCTCTTAAGCTGGGGTTTCCAGGGATTCTTTCAATGTGTTGTTTTGTTCCATTTTTTATCATTCCAAGTGCACCTACTATCACTGGCACAATTCTTGTTTTCAATTTCCACATTTTTTCTATTTCAATTTCCAGGTCTTTATATTTTGACAGTTTTTCAAATTCCTTGGTTGCTATGTTACAATCCGCTGGACAAGCCATATCAATTAATAGACAAGTTTTCTCCTTCTGGTTTTTAACAATAATGTTTGGCCTGTTTGCTTCAATTTTTCTGTCTGTGTAGATGGTGTAATCCTATAGAATGGTGACATCTTCTATTTCTGTAACCGGTGCTGGGTGATGTTCATACCAGTGTTTGCCTACAGCTTTTCCATAATGTTTGCATATTGCCCAATGTAAATATTGCCCAACTCTATCGTGGCGATTTTTATATTCATTTGGGGCAAGCACAGAACAGCCTGAGATTAGGTGGTCTATTGTTTCTTGGTGTTTATCACAAAACCTGCATTTTGGATCCATATTATTATGCATAATATTTGCCTGGAAGTTTCTCGTGAAAAGACTTTGGTCTTGTGCTGCAAGAATAAAGCCTTCAGTTTCGGACTTTAATCCAGATGCACGTAACCATCGATGAGTATTAACTTTGTCAACATTGGATTTATTGGCACGTACTGGATATTGGCCATGCAGAGGTTTGTCTTGCCAGCGCTGTTTCATCTTTTCAAGAGCTTTATCTTTGGCTTTCATTTTCATATTTTTTGCCGCAATAGTTGGTTCTTGGCTTCTGTTTTGCTTTTCTACAGAATCTACTAACTGTAAATCTTGTTTGTATTTACTGCCTTCTTTTATTATTGAATATTTTTTCTTTCTTTCTTCATGTTGCCTTACTAATTGTATCATCCAATCCTTTGTTGTTTCTCTGTATGTTAGTAAGCCAATAGTTGTTGTCTTGTATGACAATTCCAGCTGAATAAGACCTCTTCCACCTTCTTTACGGGGTATGTATAGACGGTCTACATCAGCCTTTGGATGATGCATCTTATGCTTAGAAAGAAGCTTTCTTGTTTTAGCATCCATTCGCCTGATGTCGTTTAGAGTCCAGTTTAAGATGTTAAAGCTATATTGGACAACTGGGATTGCAAGGCTATTAATGGCCATAACTCTGTTCTGTGAATTTAATTCAGTTTTTAATATCATTCGTAGCCTTCTATAGTACTCTTTACGCACTATTTCTTTCATTTTTTTATGGTGAATGTTTACGCTCTCATTTACACCTAGGTATTTATAAGCTTCTTCTGGTTTCAATTCTTTTATTGTTACAGCAGGGTCTAGGCTAATTGAGGATGTTTCTTGTATTGATCCACGTAAAACTGTAGCTTTAGCACATTTATTCAAATTAAATTTCATTCCAATGTCTTCGCTGAAGCATTTTACAGTTTGCAGAAGACCTTCCAGTTCATTATCATTCTTAGCATATAACTTCAAGTCATCCATGTAAAATAGATGGTTTATTTTCTTTTGTCCTATTTTATAACCATTGTAAAATAGATGGTTTATTTTCTTTTGTCCTATTTTATAACCATGTAAAATAGATGGTTTATTTTCTTTTATTATTATTATTATTATTATTATTATTGTTGTTGTTGTTGTTGTTGTTGTCCTGGGTATGACGGTAATTGGGAAGTTGTGAGGAGCATAGAACCACCTCTTTATTGCTGTTGTGCTCAGGTTCACCCTGACCAGGAGTGGTAGTTCCTGTTAGGGTCCCAGCTATGGGCAAATAGATAATCCCCAAACTAGGGTTAAAACACTATATAAAATAGGTTTTATAGAAAAATATACAATTTTGAGGGAAAAAAATATTACCAACAATATTTTTTGAAGGAAAAAAAATCGCCATAACACATTTTTGAAGGAAAAAAATTATTACCAGCAATACATTTTTTAATACAAAACTAAAAGGCAGGTTGTGTGTGTTTTTATGGCTCCATTTCATGTTTTTTTCATATGTCGCCTAACATCCTTAGCCTTACATAGACAAAGTTCTCCTTGGTGTGTGGGCTGTACTTAACAGAACAATTTTTTGTATTTCTTTTAAGCTGGGATTTCCAGGATTTTTTTTTTCGATGTGTTTTTGTGTTCCTTTTTTTATCATTCCAAGCGCACCTACTATGTCTGATACTATTTTTGTTTTTAATTTACACATTTTTTTTAATTTCAATTTCCAGGTTTTTATATTTCGATAACTTTTCGAATTTCTTGTTTCCTATGTTACAGTCCGCTAGACAAACCATCTCAATTACTAGGCAAGATTTCTCTTTTCAGTTTTTGACAATGACATCTGGCCTATTTCAGTTTTTCTGTCTTTGAAGATGGTGTAATCCTATAGAATTGTGGTGTCTTCTATTTCTGTAATCCGTGCTGGATGATGTTCATACCAGTGTTTGTTAACACCTTTTCAAAGTGTTTGTTCATTGTCCTGTGTAAATATTGCCCGCTCTATCGTGACAATTTTTATATTCATTTAGCGTAAGTAAAGAACATCCCGAGATTAGATGGTCTATGGCTTTCTGATATTGGCAACAGGACCTGTGTCTTGGATCAACATTATTATGTATGATATTTGGCTGAAAGTTTCTACTGAAAAAAATTCGCCGCAGAGTTTAATCTAGAAACTTGTAATCATGAATGTTAAAATCATAAAAACGATGAGCGTTAAACTTATCATCGTCGACTTTATTCGGACTCGTTGTTGCTACACTTTTAATTAGTGACTCTTCGCTGTCGTTACGCGTCGGATTTTCGACCGAATCTCGAATTTTGGACTCTTACTTGTAGAAATGTGCATTGTGGTGCAGTGGATATCGGAACGAGAAATCGGGGAGCCGAGTTCGGATCCCAGTTGAATGCCTTGCATTCACTTACGCGCAAATACCCTTGGGAAAGGTATTAATCCGTCTTTTCTCTCCAGTTATGGGTTAAATAATAAGACAGATTGTGTTTTATAGCCTGGGCTGGCTACCAGTCTACCGCAGTGAGCAATGGCAAACTAGTGCGGGATAATCTTCTGCCCAGTCAGTCATGTCTCTTTCGAGACATGATCGCCCAAAACGTGTATCACGTATGGCACTTAACTGACTGACTGAATTTAATAGTTGGAATCATGATTAAGGCTTCTACTGGTCATAAAATGGGGGATCGGTTTTCTATTGTTATGAAGTAATAAAATGATCCCCCACTAATTACTTCCTAATAATATAATTCATCTCTTATACTTCTAGCTATGAGTCAAGTAACAGAACAGATTGGGTTCTATAGCCTTGGCAGGCAACCAGTCTATCGCAGAAAGCAATGGCAACCTACTGCGGGATAAGCTTCTGCTCGGTCAGTCATCTCTCTTTCGAGACATGATCGCCCAAGCGTGTTTCACGTATGGCACTTAACTTACTGACTTGTAGAGAAACCTCGGATTTGAGACAGGTCATAATATTACAGCTAACACTCGAAATTGCACCACTTTCTTTCCCGGATACCACGTCACCACTGAATTCGGGACGCCAGACCTCTCTGCAAAATCATTTCTTCTTTTACTATGTGCCATGTTCTTTCAGGACGTAGGCGATCATGGCCTCCCATATTTTCCTTTCCCATGTCGCTTTTAATACCCTCTCTCCAGTTGTCCCACTCAATTCCCGCTCCACCATCCATCTGCTCAAGTCCATTAAGTATGCCGTGCGTTGATTTCCCTTGTCTCACTTCTCCTCTATCCGTCCCGTGAGTATCATGTTTCTCTAGCCTTCCTTCCTCATTTAGTCAGTTAAATGCCATGTTATACACGCATGGGCGTCATGTCCAGAAATAGACATGACTGACTGGGCAGAAGATTTTTCAGCAGTAGGTTGCCATTACTTTCTGTGCTAGGCTGGTTGCCGACCAAGGCTATAGAACCCAATCTGTCCTGCTATGTAACCCATTGCTGAAGGGAAGAGACTTTTCCAAGCGAATTTGCGCGTAAGTGTATGATTCAGTCAGTTAAGTGCCATACGTGATACACGCTTGGGCGATCATGTCTCGAAAGAGACATGACTGCCTGGGCAGAAGATTATCCCGCAGTAGGTTGCCATTACTTTCTGTGGTACACTGGTTGCCAGCCAAGGTTATAGAACCCAATCTGTCCTGTTATTTGACTCATAGCTAGAGAGGGAAGAGATTTATTATATTATTAAGTAGTAATTAATGGGGGATCAGTTTATTACTTCAAAACAATATAAAACGGATCCCTCACTTTATGCCCAGTAAAATCCTTAATCATGTTTTCTACTAATATTTTCAGTCAGTCAGTTAAGTGCCATACGTGACACACTTGGACGATCATGCCTCGAGAGAGACATGACCGACTGGGCAGAAGGTTATCCCGTAGTAGGTTGCCATTGCTTTCTGCGGTAGACTGGTTGCCGACCAAGGCTATAGAACCCAATCTGTCCTGTTATTTTACCCATAACTGGAAGGAATTGACGGATTAATACCTTTCCCAAGGGTATTTGCGCGTAAGTGAATGCAATGAATTCGGCTGGAATTCGAACTCGGCTCCCCGATGTCTCGTTCCGAGCCGATATCCACGGCACCACAACGCACATGCATCTCCCAAAAACTCTCTTTTCCTGATTTTAATATTAATTATCGTTTTGCTTTCATCCTCCTCAAAATGTGTTTTGTCAATGCTATCCTCAGTATACCTCTGTAGAACCACCTTTCTGTTGCTTCAAGTCTTTTCTTCATCTTTGATGAGATTGTCTAACGTTTGCTATCATACTGAAGTACAGCCATCACATAGCAATCCAATACTCTTTTCTTTGTTTCCAGCGAAATTTTCCTGTCTCTTAATACTCTACTCAGCTCATGGAATGCATCCTTGTGCTTTTGGATAGAAACTGCTGTGCCAACAAAGTGAGGGGTCAGTTTATATATTGATTGTAATATGAAATTGATCCCCCACTTTATGTCCAGTATGGTTCTGTAGAACCACATTTCGGTTGCTTCAAGTCTTTTCTTCATCTTTGATGAGATTGTCCATCACTCACTGCCATATTGAAGGACAGACATCGTATAACAATTCAGTACTCTTTTCTTTGTTTCCAGCGAAATTTTCCTGTCTCTTAATACTCTACTCAGCTCATGGAATGCATCCTTGTGCTTTTGGATAGAAACTGCTGTGCCAACAAAGTGAGGGGTCAGTTTATATATTGATTGTAATATGAAATTGATCCCCCACTTTATGTCCAGTATGGTTCTGTAGAACCACATTTCAGTTGCTTCAAGTCTTTCCTTCATCTTTGATGAGATTGTCCATCACTCACTGCCATATTGAAGGACAGACATCGTATAACAATTCAGTACTCTTTTCTTTGTTTCCAGCGAAATTTTCCTGTCTCTTAATACTTTACTTAGCTTCTGTAATGCATCCTTGGTCATGCCAGTACATATTTGGATCTTCATATCACACCTTTTGTCGTTTGTTAGAACACTTCCCAATTTATGCATCTGTTAAATTTTTGTTATCCCCAACTTGTAAATGGCATCTTGGGCTCCTCTTTTTATTTTTTATTTTATTTTTTTATTCAACTAAATTCCATTTAAGCACTTCCATTACTTTCGAATAACTACCATCTTCTTTTGCGATGGATAGAGACAAAAATATTTGTTTAGTTCTTCCACAGGGTAAAAAAAAACTTTTAGTAAAGTCATTCTTGAATTGAGCCCTTACAGTAAGTGGGGTTTGTATTCCACCAAAATATTTTGTCTGTTTGGGTAAACATTAAAACGGTAGCGAAGTATACCTAATAAATCATGTTCTGACGGCTGGCGTTTCTCTCATTGGTTGCCTTTTTCATCGCAACAAAGCCTCAGATATGTTACTAACGTAAAAACAAATCTTTCAGTTGGATTCCATAGACGGATCATCGCACACGGCTGATATTTTCCAGGTTCACCTCTTGTCGGCTAACCTTTATCAAGTGCTGCTTGAAGTCTTTATGTCCCGCTTTTTATCTAGACGATGCAGTAACATATACAAGTAGTTCCACCTGTTGTCAGCTTGTAATTTCTCAAGTTAGACTCAAGTGTCTCCGTGTACGCTTAAGATTAATCCGCTACTGACTGTAAACTCATCATCATCTTTGCAAATATAATTCCGTTATCGTTTCCAAATGTTAATTACAGGCGTAAGTTAAAACAATCTCTACAAAATGCCCCGTAGTTTTATTTTTTATCTCGTAATTAACATGAGGATGTGCGTTGTGGTGCATTGGATATCGACTCGGAACGAGAAATCGGGGAGCCGAGTTCGAATTCCAGCTGAATTCATTGCATTCACTTACGCGCAAATACCCTTGGGAAAAGTATTAATCCGTCTATTCCTTCCAGTTATGGGTAAAATAACAGGACAGATTGGGTTCTATAACCTTGGCTGGCAACCAGTGTACCACAGAAAGTAATGGCAACCTACTGCGGGATAATCTTCTGCCCGGTCAGTCATGTCTGTTTCGAGACATGATCGCCCAAGCGTGTATCACGTATGGCACTTAACTGACTGAATTGACATAATGAATAAGGTAAAAGGTAATAACATTTAAAAATATTTCATCTTTTGAAATTCCGTGCCGTGTTCCTTCTGGGCGTAGGTAATCATGGTCCTCCCATCTCCCTATCCCTAGTAGCTCTTAACATTCTTTCTCTGGTTACCCCACCCAAGCCTCGTTCTGCCATCCATTTGCTCAAGCCCATCAAGTATGCCACACGATGTTCCCCATGTCAATCTTTCCCTCTATCCTCCTTGTGAGTATCAGATTCTCGAAGCCCACCTTCCTCATTACATGTCCAATAAACTTCTGCTCTCTCTTCCTGGTGTTAAGTTTCCGTTTTGTTTCTATTCTCTCCAAAATCTCGTCGTTACTCACATATTTGGTCCATGGTATTCTCAGCATCCTTCTGTAGAACCTCATTTACTACCTCCAAGTCTCTCCTTCATCTCTGAGGAGATTGTACAGCATTCATTGCCATATAGAAACACAGCTATCAAGTAGCAATCAAGTATTCTTTTCTTTGTTTCCAACGAAATTTTCCTGTCTCAAAATAATTTACTTGCTTTTTTTTTTTTTTTTTTTTTAATGCATGACTATATAGAATCCATAGCTAAATCCGCTGCTAAGTAGGTCAGTTCTCTGTGCAGGGCCAGGAAGTTTTTCTCGTCTGAAACAATCCTGCACATATACAAATCTACCATCCGTCCGTGCATTGAATACTGCTGCCATATCTGGTCGGGTGCTCCTACTATCCACCTAGGGGTCCTTGACAAAATCCAACGGAGAATCTATAATGTGATCAATCCCGACTTGGCAGCTCGGATACAGTCACTTTCTCACCGGCGCACTGTGGCTTCCTTGTGTCTCTTCTACAAATACTTTCATGGCTTCTGCTCAGATGAACCTAGCTCACTGGTGCCCCCTATATATGAATTTACGCGAGCAACAAGATTAACAACTAGGTCCCACCCTTTTACTGTGAAACCAATCAATTGTAAATGCAAATTCTACTCAAACAGCTTCTTCTCTCGCACTTCCCGCCTGTGGAATTCACTTCCGTTTACGTGCTTTTCCATCAGCTACAATCTTCAAGAATTCAAATGTAAAGTCAATAGTCATCTCCTATCTCACTAACTTGAATACTCTCTCTCTCTCTCGCTCTCTCTCTCTCTCTCTCTCTCTCTCGCTACTTTCTCCGTCCACTTCACTCTCATCAGTATTCTCATCCTTCTCCTACCCTCTTCCTGACACCCCTGTAAACTGTCATTCTTTCTCATAACTTACCTCCTATGTAACCCCCTGCCCAACAGTGGCAGTAAAATGCCTTGCTTGAGGCGACACGATTATAAAGAAAGAATCTTTGGCCATTTAAATGCAATGTCAATACTCATCTATTAACCACTGGACTCTAGTTCTTTTCCCACCCTGTATATCCTTTCCTTTCTCTCCACCTTTGAAACTGTCATCACACCTGCATTCTCATCTCTCTATTGCTCCTTTCTAATTGGTTCGTCTTCCTCTTCTAATTAATCTTTTTACACTTATGTAGCCCCCTGCACATCAGTGGTATTACTGCCTTGCTCGGGGTGAAACGATTAAAAAACATCTCAAAAAGTCTTCGGATTTTAGTGTCTCACTGAAGGAATAAGATTCTGTAATATTTGTTGTTTTGTTTTTTTTGTTTTTTTTTTTTGTGGGGGAGACTCGTGAAATAAGACATATTCACCTCTTCAGGTAGTAAATGTAACGCCTTTACTCATTTAGGCTCCACTGTGCCACACCTGCAAGTTCTTCATATTTTCGTTATTCGAAATATTTCCAACGCGTGATACTTTCTGTACCAGACACTATCGAAACTGATGGCGGTTTGAGGCCTGTTGCGCACGCGTATATAATCAAGAGAGAAGTTCGGTGATGCGGGGTTGGGGTGAGGAGCACACGGCTGACTAAGTGGATGAAGAGTGGCAAAAGAAATAGTTTTCACCATTGACGTCGAACGTAACCGGAATCCTTTTTTTCCTACGCGTTTATATTGACAGTCAAGTAAGCGTCACGGTGTTTCGCTGAAAATCAAAGACTTCATTCAAAGCTGATGACAACCACGAATCGGACGACGTGGCTCAATCGGTAAAGATGTTAGTTCTTAAAACAGTGAATGCTAACAGCAGCCCGCGTTTCATTGGTTACTATTAAAAAGAAAGAAAGAAAAAAAAGTGACATAAAAAAGACAGGAGTGTGTTTTAGTGTAAAACGTGGAATCGACGAATGGAGTTCAAATCTGCCAAGGTGGACAAAAATAACCTCGCTGCTAATCTTGGGAAGGACCTCCAATCTGTGGTGGACTGGGGTAAAAAATGGCTCATAAATTTTAATTCTTCTACAACGAAGCTGCTATCTGTCAACCACCATTGACAGTTCTACCTTCACTTCAGATGGATCAAGTTAATTTCCCCATAAACCAATAGACTGCGCCTCCTCGGCCTCACCTTCTCAGCCGACCTCAAATGGAACGACTACATTGAATCAATAGCTAAATCTACTACTAGGAATGTTGTGCTTCTGTGTGGGACAAAGAAGTATTTTCTCGCCTGAATCCATCTTGCACATATACAAATCAATAATTCGCCTGTGCATTGAATACTGTTGTCGTATCTGGTTGAGTGTATCTGCTATTTATCTCTGGGTTCTCAACAGGATCCAGAGGGGAATCTGTAGTTTAATCCCACCCGACCGGGCAGCACGACTACAGCTACTTTCTCACCCACGGAATGTGACTTCCATCTGTCATTTCTACAAATATGTTCATGGTTTCTACTCCGACGAGCTTAACACCCTGGTGCCTCCACTAAAAGAATTTACTCGAGCAATCAGATTGGCAACAAGGTCTCACTCGTTTACAGTGATAGCAACCAAATGCGGCTGTTCTACTCTACCAGCTTCTTTTCTCGCATTTCCCACTTGTGTGGGAAGTGCGAGAAAAGAAGCTGGTAGAGTAGAAGTATACCTCTTTCCCTGATAGCTACAATCTCCGAGAGTTTAAAATGCAATATAAATTATCATTTCTCACCCCCTTGCGTCCAATTTTTCTCTTATATTTTTCCCCTACACCCCCTGTGTCTTTTCCCCAACACCCCCTGTGTCTTTTCCCCAACACACCCTGTGTCTTGACTCTTCTCCCTTTTCACTCTACTCTCACACAACTCTCTTCACACCATCCCTCCCTTACATTCATTGACACCCCTTGTAAAAGGTTCTTCTTTCTCTTCGCTCTCCTCCTATGTAAATCTTTACTCTCTTCATATGTAGCCCCCTGCGCGTCTGTGGCAGTACTGCCTTTCTTGGAGTTAAACGATTAAAAAAAAATCTTAGTCCTGTACGTTGCTTTTCACTTAAAAATACCTTCGAAAAAAAAAACTCTTGTTCGTAACAGTGAATAACATTTGTCCGAAAACTTTCTTCACAGGAACCATGAAATCAAAACTTCGCTTCGCCGAATGGTTCAGTTCGTTGGAAAATCCAGTGAAGTGTGTTGTCTATAATTCTGAGATGAGGTAGTATTTACATTATTCGGATTATTGTCCTCATCTTTGTTGTCATTTGTACGAGGTTTAATAATAGATCATTCTATTTGTCTATATTTCTGATATGAGGTAGTATTTACAGTATTCGGACTATTGTCCTCATCTTTGTTGCCATTTGTACGACGTTTAATAATAGATCATTCTATTTCTCTATATTTCTGAGATGAGGTAGTATTTACAGTATTTACATTATTCGGATTATTGTCCTCATCTTTGTTGTCATTTGTACGAGGTTTAATAATAGATCATTCTATTTGTCTATATTTCTGATATGAGGTAGTATTTACATTATTCGGACTATTGTCCTCATCTTTGTTGCCATTTGTACGACGTTTCATATTAGATAAATTCTATTTGTCTATATTTCTGAGATGAGGTAGTATTTACAGTATTTACAAAGATGGAGACAATAGTCCAAATAATGTAAATATTGTAAATACTACCTCATCTCAGAAATATAGACAAATAGAATTTATCTAATATGAAACGTCGTACAAATGGCAACAAAGATGAGGACAATAGTCCGAATAATGTAAATATTCAGAAGTTTCAAGGTTGCAGTTCTTACAATAGTGCAGAAAATCGATAATATATATAAAAGGCCAAATGTTTGTGTGTGTGTCTGTTTATCTGTCTGCATGTACTTTATAAAAATCCACAATTTTATCCGATTCTCACCAAACTTCACATAAATATTTTTTAGGCTTCTGGTCAGCTCATGGGCGACTTATTTTTCCAATTTCTCCTCGGTTTTGCTTTAACTGAAACATCAATTGCTTTTTAGCCCTTCGTGCCAACGTCCAAAGAGTTTGAGCTCCAGGATCATGAATTAATTTTAAAGCTTTCATTACATCCGAGCAAGGCCGGGCTATACTACTAGTATTTTATATAGAAATAGTTTTAGACAAGTGTGTAAGTGTTTCGTAGGTATCATAATTATTATATATTTCTTTACTTTTTTCTCATTACAACACTTTATTACACAAAGTTTAAATCTTAAATCCGATATTGCAATCATATTGAAAGTCATTTAGCATTAGGTTTTATTATTATGATAATGATACTAAGAATATGAAAAAGAAATCATAAGAAAAATCAATTATCTTAAGACGTCTGAAACAAATCTAAGAATAAATTAATAACAAATCTAAGAAAAAATAATAATAAATAAAAATAATATTAATAATAAAAAAATAATAATAATAACAATAATAATATTAAAAATAATAAGTAAAAATAATGATAATTATACTGAATAAAAAAAATAATAACAATATTAAAAATAATAACAATAATATTAAAAATAATAATAAAAATAATAATAATACTAAATAAATATAATAATAATACTAAATAATAATAATAATAATAAAAATTATAGTAAATAAAAATAATGATAATAGTACTAAATAAATATAATAATAATATTAAAAATAATAATTCAAAATAATGATAATAATAATAATAATAATAAGAGAAAATCTTAACAATAATAATAAGAAATGAAAATATTAATAATAATAAATGAAAATAATAATATTAAAAGTAATAATAAATGACAATAATGATTATAATAATAATAAATGAAATTAATAATAATACTGATGATATTAAATGAAAATAATATCAATAATAATAAATGAAAATAGTATTAAAAATAATAATAAATGAAAATCCGATGATAATCATAATAATAATAATAATAATAATAATAATAAATGAAAATAATAATAATAGTAATATTAAAAATAACAAATAATAATGATAGTAATAATAATAATGATAATAATATGAAATAAACAGAAATTCAGAAGCAATGAATTAATAATAAATAAATAATACTGAAAATAATAATAATCTGAAGAAATAAAATAAAAATATTTGTAAAAAATGATAATATTAATAATCATAACAATGATAATAATGATGGTGATGATGAAAAGCATATTGATAATATTAAGAAATAGCAACAAATTCGGGAATAAATCAATAATGATAGTAATAATTATAATAAAAAATAATAAAAAGTAAAAAGAATTACAATAGTATTAATCTTAAGGAATAGCAACAAGTTTCAAGAAGGAATAGCTAGAGTAATTTAAATCATAATAATAATAATAATAATAATAATAATAATAACAACAATAAATATAAGTAGCAGTATTAGTAAAAATAATAATAATAACAACATAATACTAATAATAAATTTAAAAAATAATAATTATAAAAAATAACTAAGGAAAAATGAAATTAAAAACAAAAATAATAAGAAAAATGTTAAGGAAGCATAGCAAAATAATACATTTAAATAATAATAATAATAATGATAATAAAAATAATAATAGTATTGATAAAAGAAATAATAATAATATGAAAAATGACGACATAATAATAATAATAATAATAATAATAATGACAATAAAAATAATAATAGTATTGATAAAAGAAACAATAATAATATGAAAAATGACAACATAATAATAATAATAATAATAATAATAATAATAATAATAATAATAATAATAACAATAAAAGTAATAATAGTATTGATAAAAGAAACAATAATAATATGAAAAATGACAACATAATAATAATAATAATAATAATAATAGAAGCAGAGATGAAGAATAAAGTAATCACAAAAATGTCGGATCACAAAATTGTGTTCGTTTTTCTTCTTTTTGAATTCAGTCATAGAATCGGACAAAGCACAGAGAAGCAAAAAAAAAATGATATTAAAAAAAAAATGGCAGAATAGCCGAAAATAACCAGTTTCAATGTTTTAGTTCAAGGCCATTTGTGATCGATTCTTCTTGGGAAAGAACAAAAATGATCGGACCAGATCCAACCAAAGAGATTAGGTTCCGTCAAAAAGTTGGAGGGGGGGAGAAGAGAAGGAAAAAAAGGCGGGAAAAGAAATGAAAATCACCATAAAAATGAAAAGAATTAGAACGAAATAAAAAAAACAAAAGACAATAAAATAAAATCAATTCAATTTGAAAATGATTGACGTATCTAAGTCTTTTATATCAAATACATTATTTAAATCTGCAAGCAGAATTAAGCGTCTATTTTTTTTTTTTTTTTTGTTCTCTTATTCGTCACAAAGAAAAAGAGTTTGGCTGTTTGATAAAGAAGTAATGGAGAACAGTGATTTGTGTTGTTTCAATTGACATGATGAGAAGATAGAAATGTAATAGAATTAGAATCAAAAATTGGCGCCTGCCTCATTGCATTGCGCACACCTTCCGCTCTTCAATGTTTTGGCTGCCATCTTGTAATTTCTTTTCGCTCTCTTCAATCGCTCTCTTTCTCTCACACTCTTTCTCTCTCTCTCTCTCTCTCTCTCTCTCTCTCTCTCTCTCTTTCTTTCTTTCTTCGTTAAAACTTTCTTTTTTTTTTCTTTTGTCTCCCTGCTTTCTATGCATTTTTCATTTTATTTAATTTTTCGTTCTCACTTTAGTCTTATGTTTCGACTGTTTTTCTTTTTCGTTCACTTTATACGTTTTCTCTTTCTTTTCACTTCTTTATTTTACTACTTTCTTTGCTCGTTCTTTCTTATTTAATTTCTCGTTCTCACTTTGATTTTATTTTCGACTGTCTTCCTTCTTTCGTTCACTCTTGTTTTCATTCTGTTTCTTCGCTTTCTTTTTTTTTATTCCTTTCTTTATTTCAATGAACTTTTTTTGCTCGATTCTTTTTTTTTTTCGTTCTCACTTTTTCTTTACTTTCAAATGTCTTCCTCTTTCACTCACTTATTCTTTTTCTCATCCTTTCTTTTTTTGCCTTCTTCTTCTTTTTCATTTTCTACTTTTTCTTTTCTTCTTCTTTTTCTTTTTCGCCTTCTTCTTTCTCCTTCTTCTTTTTCATTTTCTACTTTTTCTTTTCTTCTTCTTTTTCGTTTTCTACTTCCTCTTCTTTCTTTTATTCTTTTCACCATTCTTATTATTTACATTTTCGTTCTCTTTTTTTTCATGGATTACCTTTTTGTTTCTCTCGCTTTCTCCTCTTCTTCTTCTTCTTTTTCTTTTTCTTCTTCTTCTTCTTCTGCTTATTATTATTATTATTAATATTAATATTATTCTATCTTTTATGCTTGTCTCCCTTTTGTTTAGTAATCTCTCCTCCCACTATTCCTTGTCTTTTATTCACACTCCCTCTCATCTCTAATTGCATACATTTGTATTTCTCTGATGTCTCTCCATGTCTGTCTGTCTGTCTGTCTCTCTCTCTCTCTCTCATTCTTTCTCATTCTACATATTCTCTTTCTATCTTATATTTCTTTTTCTTTATTTTCTTCATTCCCTTCTTCTTTATTTCTTCTTTTTCATTCCCCCCTTACTATCTTTCTCTTTCTTCTTTGTCAATTTCTTATTTCTTATTATCTTTTTATTCTTTCATTTTCCTTCGCTTTCGTTTCTTCTACTCTCATCACCCACTCATTCTTTTCTCATTTTTCTCCTCTCTCTCTCTCTCTCTCTCTCTCTCTCTCTCTCTCTGTGTGTGTGTGTGTGTGTGTGTGTGTGTGTCTTTTACTCGACAACCTTTTAATACGTTTCTCTTTCCTTTCTCTATAAATGTATTTTTCCTCCAGATTTTCCTCCCCCTTTTCCTCTGCGCTTATTTTATTTCCCGCCAAACTCCATCCTATTCGTCGCCATTTTATATTCGTGACAAGAAATCATTTCAAGATGCCTTTGTCTTTGAAGCATCAACTTTTATTGTTTCTTTCAAAGAATCGACTGAAAAGAATTTTGTCTACAAATACCCAATGTATCCTCTAATCCATGCAGAATTCACGGGACAAAATAAAACTGTTTTTGAAAAATCATTGATACCGCAAATAACTATACATAACTTTAACAATGGACGTGCTTTATTATCCTATGTAAAATCATTTCAAATAAATTTAGAATATTTACAATCTAGAATAGTTATTATTCTCACAAGGATTGATTTAAAAGTGTTTACTATTTTTGCATTTCGTTGCCGGTGTTTAAAAATGTTTTAAATGTGACAGAGTATATAATTTATTTTAAGGATAAAAACTGTCCATTTATTTCAAGATATTTTCATGCAAAAAAGAAAAAATACTAATGGGGATTCACAAGACAATGACAGTTGTCAAAAAGTTGTTTTCATGATTAAAATGCACTAAATTAGCAAGAAAGAGCAACTTTTACAGAAATTAGCTCGATGTGGCGTTTGTGGCAAATTCCTAACGATCAGTATTTGATTTGAAATTTGTTTTCGAAAGAAGTTTTGATGAATGATCTAAAAATAGCTTGAGGCGTGAAAATGAAATTCACTCTATACTGATAATTTCAATTACGGCACTGAAGATAGATAGATAGATAGATAGATAGATAGATAGATAGATAGATAGATAGATAGATAGATAGATTTAAAACGACGGACGGAGATAGATAAATAAATGCATATGAACAGACTGGCATAGATAGATAGATAGATAGATAGATTATTGACATAGATAGATAGATAGATAGATAGATAGATAGATAGATAGATAGATAGATAGATAGATAGATAGATAGATAGATAGATAGAGATAAATTTAAAACGACGGACGGAGATAGATAAATAAATAAATGCATATGAACAGACTGGCATAGATAGATAGATAGATAGATAGATAGATAGATAGATAGATAGATAGATTTTAATGGAACCTCCAATTTCATTTCTTCAGAACTAATTTTTCTGCGACTTATGATCAAGTCTTTATTTCGCTTCCTTTTTTTTAATTATTTAATAGATTTCAATTTTTAATTTCTTTCATTTCTGTAGTTCTGCTAATCGCTTGAGGTGGAACAAACAGTCAATAAAAAGTATTGTTACTTACGACCCATGCTCCTTGTGTCTATATGAAAAACTATATATTATTAAATTGATTACGAATAAAAATCTATTAAATAAACGTAATGAAATGGCATATGTAAACATTGTAAAATGTTCACCTTAGAATATGGTTAAAAAAATTCTTTATAAAAGGATATCCATTAACTTCCATATATCTGATAATTTGTTTTGTACTATAATATAATAGATATTAAAATTTAAAATTACAAATTAAGCGTTTAGGAAAATATTTTAAAAAAACACTCTGAATCGTAATGAAAATAGTATAATTATACTCAAAAGTCCCTTTAAGTTAGATCACAAATATAAAATGTTTTCTTTCTCCTTTTTTGCTTTTAAAAAATGCTGGGATACAGAGAAAGTCAAGACAATAATCTTGTAACAATAATGCTTATATCGCACCAAAAGAGAGAAGTCTAGACGGTGGCTCAATTGACTGACACTTTCCCGTTAAGATTGAAAGAAGAACATTTGTATTCTCCAAACATATGACCTATATTTTCAAATTTAAAAGTTGAACTTCATTCTGATTAGTTACATTAAACAAACACACATAATTTTTCCTTCTTCTCCTATTATATTGAATCTTTAAAGAACAAATGTATTATTTTCTACATGCAAATGTAAATCATTTTCAAAACAATTATTTAACATTGCCTAATGACGAAGTAAAATCTCGAAATATTGACATTTTCGTGTCGCAATGTGAATTACGTTTATTTTAAATAAAAAACAAACTTAATTATAATAATATTATGCTCTACAATATATGTTGTATTGAGCACTTTTTTGAAAAGTAAAAGCGGGCGGATTCGGAATTCTATAACTGTTGGTTCTCTTCACCTGGATATATTATTATTATTATTATTATTATTATTATTATTATTATTATTATTATTATTATGTCATTTTTCATCATATTTCGATTTCTGCTTTGGTCTCACTACCAACCAAGTCTGCGGGGAGACCTAAGGCAGGCCGTGGCGTGTTGCTATGACTCCATTTCATGTTTTTTCTATCTTCCCTATCATCCCCAGCATTACATAGATAAAGTTTTCCTTAGTGTGCGGGCTGTACTTAATAAGACAATTTTTTGTATATCTCTTAAGCTGGGGTTTCCGGAGATTCTTTCAATGTGTTGTTTTGTTCCATTTTTTATCATTCCAAGTGCACCTACTATCACTGGCACAACTCTTGTTTTCAATTTCCACATTTTTTCTATTTCAATTTCCAGATCTTTATATTTTGACAGTTTTTCAAATTCCTTGATTGCTATGTTACAATTCGCTGGACAAGCCATATCAATTAATAGACAAGTTTTCTCCTTCTGGTTTTTAACAATAATATCTGGCCTGTTTGCTTCAATTTTTCTGTCTGTGTAGATGGTGTAATCCCATAGAATGGTTACATCTATTTCTGTAACCGGTGCTGGGTGATGTTCATACCAGTGTTTGTTTACAGATTTTCCATATTATTATTATTATTATTATTATTATTATTATTATTATTATTATTATATGCATATCTGCCTGACGAGGTGCTAATAAGCAAGCGCCGAAACGCAGTAAAATATCTTTTTTTATAAACACTTACAATAATATATATATATATATATATATATATATATATATATATATATACAATACATGTATCATGTATATATATATATATATATATATATAAATAGATTAAATAAATAAATAGGTAAATTCCGTAAGAGACGAACTCAAAAGAACTCAAAGTTAAATTATTTATTTTATTTAACAGAGTAATTTTTTAATCATAATATTATTATTATTAGTGTTATTATTGTTTAAAAATTTATATATATTATATTTATTATTATTATTATTAATAATAATAATAATAATAATAATAATAATAATAATTTTTATTACTATTATTTAAGATCTTTTTTTAAGATTCTCTTTTCATAATTTATTTATCATTTTCTGGCATATTTTTATTATCTTTTTTAATTTATATTTTTGTAATTAATATAACTATATTTATAATATAATATTAATAGTATTTATATTTCAATTTGTATTAAAAAGTATGATTTACAATTTATTTTTATACCGTAGATATCCCTTTATCTTTAAAAATAAATTTAATGTTAAATTTCCATGTCATGTTTTTCTAAGAAAGTAGATGAATTACAATAGACGCTGGTGTCGATCTAAGACGTTGACTTTAACTTTCTTTCTCTTTATACTGTTCGTTCTCCTTCCTTTTCTTTTCTTTTTCTTTCTCTTTTTTCCGATTATGATTTTTCTATATTTTTATTGTCTTTCTTTCTTTCTTTTGTTTTTGAATGGGCGAGGAAATTTTTTTCGTAAATTACCGTTACATATGGATACGTGAGTGTCTGTATGTAATTCTTTTCCGGGTGATTTTGAATATTAATTGTTGTATCATTTGGGTCTGACGAGCAGCAGTTTTTTTTTGTTTTTGTGTTTTTATGAAATACGTATTACCCATGAAGTTATAGAATATCCAAAAAAATTTAGTATATATATATATATATATATATATATATATATATATATATATATATATAGTGTATCGAGGCAGCAAATAATAATCTAAGCATATGCTGTTAAATATAAGAGACGATGAATGTCTATTATGTTTAATCATGAGCCGTTCTAAACGTCGTATTTTGGCTTTGATTTCAGTTGAAAATAAAGACAAAAATTCTCCAACATTTGGATAATTTTTTATTAAGTTGGTTCTAAGCTTTCGGCTAACATGAGCCATCTTCAGAGAGTTTATTTAGATTGTAATACAATAACATCCACCATCACCGACGATTTTATTTTGTGTTGACATAAAACTCCGCTTGGCAACGGCAATAGTTACCAAAAATAATAAACGCAGTTCTCAAATTTGCAATGCGGTTTTATGACGTCACACCGCGGGATAGCGCGAAATGACAACAAAACCATGTAGTCAAATGCAATGTAACGTGTTATGTCTGGATTTAAAGGTGATTTTATTGAGTGTTGGTTGTTTCGATTTGATGTACATGGCCTCCAATATCTGCAGGTTCCTTTTACTGTGTGTATGAGTAAGGATCACCGTATTGTTGATCAAAATCTGTCTGATATTACCTACATGTTTATGTTTTTCAGAGAAATGTTGTTTAATTGTACTCTGATCAGAAAGATGACATGTAAGTCTACGGGAGAGCATGGTTGTAGTAAAACCAATATATGTACTGGGTTTTTTATTAGTATCAGAGATGCAATCTCTGAATGGGCATGTATATTGGTACACTACATTGGTTTTTTGTAGAGAATTCAGTGTATTGCTTGTAGGGTTATTATATATATATATATATGAAAATGAAAATTAAATGAAAATTCAAATATATTCCGTCAGTTAGAACAACACGGTTATCAACGCACACTTCTGAGAAAAACACTTGTTGATAACACGTACATACTTAAACAAGAAAATAACAAACAGAAACTAAAAATCCTCGAAGCACTCTACATTAAACAATTTAAACCTGGTTTGAATACAATCAATTTTGATATTTCCAATAACGTACTCAAATGTCTGTAATCAGACCAGGGACCAAAACACCACTATTTTGTCACTGTCTTCGGCCATCCGCCACGGTAGGGATGGACTTATATTTTCAATTTAATTCTCTTTATTGTTAATAACTTAAACGTTCTATGTTTACTGTGTGTTAATATTTATTCTTTGATAATGGCTTATGTGAGCCGAAAGCTTAGACCCGATAAAAAATTCAACAAATACTGTGATTTTTTGTTGTCTTTCAACGACATCATCATCAAGTATATCAGACGGTATGAACGGATCCTACACAAAATTAATAGACAAAACTTGTCTATATTATTCAATGAAACCTACATTAATGAAAAAATGCTGCCAAAATACACACAATATATATATATATATATATATATATATATATATATATATATATATTAAAAAAGGATTAATTCAAAGATGTTGAATGGCCATTTCGATATGAAGATCCCCACGGGGGACGACACATCACCTCAGCAACAGAAAAAACCTTTCAGAAACTGGAGAAAAATTAGTCTACTTTTCCTTTTTAAATAGATTGCAAAGAAATTAAAAAATAAATAATAAAATAAAATAAAATAAAATAAAAATAAAAATAAAGGGAAAGAAAAAGAAAAAGAAAACGAAAAAGAAAAAGAAAAAGATAGAATAAAATCAAATAAATAAGAAAAGAAAAAAAAAAAAAATTGACATCGTCTGGGTTCGCAAAAAAAAGGGAGAATGTAACTAAAAATTAACAGACAGACGCGTTAAATCGATGTCAGTTTAGGCAACACGGAAAAAAGGTGGTAAGAGAGATAAAAGAAGGAAGGGAGGGTAAAAGAAAGAAACTAAAGAAAAAAAAATTTTTTAAATATTACAGACGCTGGACAAATTCAAAAACCTAATTTCCCCAAAACGTTGAAGTATTAGAAAAAGGCCTTTACTTAAAAAGGCATAATTATTAATAAAAGGGAATAAAAAGATATAGGATTTAAAATAAAATTATTTTTAAAAAAATTAGGTCATTTGAAATTAAACTAAATAAAGACAACACTAGGTAAAAAAAAAAAAAAAAAAAAAATTAATTACAATTATTATATATATACCTATAGAAGTACACACATACATACATATATATACACACACAATTCTACGAATAAGAATACATATATACACATACACACACATACATTCAATTTATTACACACTTATATACATATATATATATAAATATATACACACATATATATTACACACTTATATACATATACATGCGCATACACACATATATATGTGTGTACACACCTATATACAAAAAATTCATATACACATAATATACATGTGTACACACACATGCACACACACACACACACACACACACACACACACACACACACATATATACATATATATATATATACATATACATACACATATTCCATATGCACTCACACACATACATATTAATGAATATTATGAAAAGGAGCATTTAAATAGCTAAAAAAAATTTTTCAAAATTACATATAGCCCACATACATAAATACATATATACATATACATACATATATATAAAAAAGTACATCCACACACAAATATACACATATACATAAAAAAAAAAAAAAATTAAATTTAAAATTAAAATTAAAAATTTTTTTTAAATATTAAAAAAATTATAGAAAAATTTAGAATTATTCAACATCTTTGAATTAATCCTTTTTTAATATATATATATTTGCTCTGTAATATTTTATTACATGGAGCTCTCTTCCTGTATCATTTTTTAATATTAAAATAAATTTTTAATATTAATTAGGATCAGGTTTTTTGGAATTTACCTTCCTGCTTTTTTCCCTTGGATTGAAGTATCTGAATTAAAATATATATATATATATATATATATATATATATATATATATATATATATATATATATATCAGTAAGTAGCAAATTTTATTTGTATTATATATATATATATATATGTATATATATATATAATACAAATAAAATTTGCTACTTAGATGATATGAAGTAGTACATCTTTAGTTGATGAACATATTCGTAATTGTTCAGATCACTGGTAAGAAGGTTTCAGCAATTGACAAAGTTTGACATAATTAATTTATGTGCTAATTTGGATGCTGCTATACTCTGGAATTAGACGAATTTTTGTGTGTATATATGTGTGTATGTATGTGTGCAAATGCATGTATGTATCTGTATGTGTGTCCTTGTGTATATATGCGTACGTTTAAAATGTCATAGTCATTTCATTCTTTCCTTATTTTCTTACACACTTTACAATCTCTCTTTCTCTCTCTCTCTCTCTCTCTCTCTCTCTCTCTCTCTCTCTCTCTCTCTGTATATATATATATATATATATACATGGTTTTGTTCTCATTTAGCCCTATCACGCGGTGTGACGTCATAAAACAGCATTGCAAATTTGAGAACTGTGTTTATTGTCGTTGCCAAGCGAAGTTTTATGTCAACACAAAATATTAGATTAAACATCATAGACATTCATTGTCTCTTATATTTAACTATTTAACAGCATATGTTTAGAAAAATATATATATATATGTACAAGAAGAAAAGAGAACGGCCCCTCAAAGTTAGCAACATTAAAAACATCTGAATATAAAAATCTACAAAGAAAACATTGATCAGATACATAGGATAAGGCCCAAACTTACTGATCCACTAAGCTACACGGGTTTCCACCGTTAAGTAACGTCAGGCAACCCTAACGATCACTAACGGTGGAATCCCGGGTAACATAGTGGACCGGTAATTTTAAGCTTTATCACACAAGCACACACACGCACACACACACACACGCGCATATATATATATATATATATATATATATATATATATATATACATATATATATATATATATATATTGTTAAATAAATAAATAAACCCACTACATATATTGGTTTTACTACAACCACGCTCTTCCGTAGACTTACCTGTCACCTTTCTGATCAGAGTACAATTAAACAACATTTCTTAGAAAACCATAGCCATGTAGGAAATATCAGACAGATTTTGGTCAACAATACAATAATTCTCACATATACACACAATAAAAAGAACCTTCAGATATTGGAGGCCATCTACATTAAATCCAAACAACCCACACTTAATAAAATCACGTTTAAATCTGGTAATAGCACATTACATTGCATTTAAATATATGGTTCTGTTTTCATTTCGAGCTCTCACGCGGTGTGTCGTCATAGAACAGCATTACAAATTTACGAACTGCGTTTGCTATTTTTGGTAACTGTTATCGTTGCTTAGCAAAGTTTTATATCAACACAATATAAAATCGTCGCTGATGGTGGATGTTTTTACGTTAACGTTCTTGTAACCTCTCTGAAGATGGCTCATGTGAGCCGATAGCTTAGAACTAACTTAATAAAAAATTATCCAAATGTTGGAGAATTCTTGTCTTTACATTAACCTGAAATTAAAGCCAAAATACGACGTTTAAAACGGCTCAAGATTAAATGTAATAGACATTCATTGTCTCTTATATTTAACAGTATATATTTAGAAAATTATCTGCTGCCTCGATACACTATATATATATATATATATATATATATATATATATATATATATATATATATATTCTTCGTTTGTAAAGGAGTTATTACCTGAGCTAAGTTTCTACCATGTGGTGTTTTCAGGCCATTTGCAATAACTTTATTGCAAATCGTCTGAAGATACCACATGGTAGAAACCTAGGTCGCATAATAACTCGTTTACAAATAAAGAATATTCAGAATGTCTACAATTGTATTGAACACTTTTTTAATACAAATTTGCACTGGTCTAATAATTATGGCCAAAAACTAAGTAATTAACCAATCAATCGATCAATCAATATATATATATATATATATATATTAAATATAAAACCTTTTTCCAAAAGGAAAAGCAGAAAGGTAAATCCCAAAGACCCGATCCTAATTAATATTAATTACATTAATATCAAAACTGATCAAGATGCAGAGATCAATGTAATTAATATTCAAATTACAGAGCCAATTATAAAATAAAATAAATTTCGATGTTCAGATCAGTTGTATGGCCCTTTCTACAAGAAATCCCTAAGAGAAATTTCACGCATCATCGGCAACTTCTTTATTTCAAAATAAAATCAAGATATTTTACCGGCGGAAATTCAAAAAAAATATATAGAGATAATTTTTCTGTAATGTATATTTTTGTATGGGCAATATTTTTTTTTTTAAAATAATTAACATTTTTAATTTCATTTTTCTCTTAATAAAAACAGAAAACATATTGATAGAAAAAGTTCGTATTTATTAAGTTTGGGTTTCTTTTTTCTTCATATTATGCTGTTTTTTATCGATTTATTGGAGATAGCCATTTAAAATTTTTCTCTTTCTATTTTTTTCTTTTTTACGGTATATCAACCTTAACGGGTTATTTAATGCTAATTTTCTCTATTAGATAAGATTGGGAAAAAAAAATTTGGGGGGGTTTTTGTTTGTTTATTTTATTTTATTTTATTTATTTATTTATTTATTTATTTTATTTATTTATTTAATTTTTTTTTTTTTTTGTATATCTGTTACCGTCTACTTATTTAATTTATGGACTTTCGAGAATTTGATTTTTTGTGTGTCATTTTATCCTTATACTAGTTATAAAGACAAGTCCTCGGATAATTTAAATTATGATAATTTTTTATTCAAACAAGAGCCCTAGTTACCAAAATATTAATTTAAAATTTAAAATGTCGTAAAACTATTTAATTAGGAAGATTTTATTTTTTATCTTATGAACAAGTTATGAACACTATTTTCCTTCAGAATTTTTACAAGAAATTTCTTTATTTTTATTTTAATTACAGTAATTTTAATAACTCTTAAATCTTTTAAAATTCTATGTTAATTTCTAGTAGTCGATTGATATGTTAAATACAATTATCATTACACTATATTATTAAAAAGTAAAAGCAGTAACTACCGTAAATTTAAAATCTATTCATAATTTTCTCACATTTCCTCAACATGGAAATTTAGGCTATATTACTAAAGTACCTATAATTCAATAAAAATATTAGATTACAGAGAATATTTTCCTAATTCTATAAAATTATATAAAAAAGCGTACACGCTTTATCCCATCAAGTAATTTTTATAGAATCGTGCACCTTATTTAAATTTACGAGAAATTATACTATCGATAGTTTTGTCAACACCTCATTAAAACACCTACCTCCGTGATAAAAGCTGATTTTTGGCAATGTTTTAAGTTTGTTTGTTGTTTTTTTTTTCAATATTTTAAACTAAAATTAATATCTGAATCAATTCAAATAAATTTAAATTTAAATTACCTAATTTTTCTCAAGTAAACTTTCAGAAAAGTATATATTTTTTTAATATAATATAGAACTAAACTTATTTATAAATGGAACTTTGTTTATCTGTGTGTGTATGTGTGTGTGTATGTGTCTGTGTGTGTGTGTCCGTTACTTATAGACTATGCAAATGCTGAACCAATTTTCTCGAAATTTACACAGTTGTTCAAAAAGCGTCTGCGAGTGTTCTTAGCTAGTGGCGAGGTACACCAGATAAATATCGAAAATCAATCATCGAAAAAATCGGGTTAGAGAAGGAGTGGTCCGATTATGATCAAATTTGATACACTCATAGACAAAGACATAAGAAACGATATTCAGAAGTTTCAAGGTTGCAGTTCTTACAATAGTGCAGAAAATAGATAATATATATAAATAAAAGGCAAGATGTTTGTGTGTGTGTCTGTTTATCTGTCTGTATATCTGTATTTTTTCAGCTCTTTTATTTTAGTTTTTGCTTCTTGTTTGGCTCTAAGTAGGTATAATTGTAGTTCTTAGTCTCAGCCATGATACCCTTTACTCAGAGGACTTATTTAGCCTTCAAAATTCAGTTTACGACGAAAAAACTTATTTGATATCGATACCAGGAAATCAAAATTCGACTTACATCCATTCATTTTTCTTTCAGTTTACGGTTTCGCTTTAACTGGAAACAACTCTTGCTTTTTAGTCTTTTGTGCCAACGTCCAAAGAGTCTGAGCTCCAGGACCATGGATTAGTTTTAAAGCTTTCATTACACCCGAGCAACGCCGGGCTATACTGCTAGTTTCCAATATAGACGATTTTACAGATTTTAGAGATAATCACGAAAAAATTATCCAATCAACTTAGAAAAACAGCAAATTATTTTGCATATTGGAAATATCAAATTTAATCTATCAGCTTGGAATTAAAACTAAAAACAAAACTTTCAAGAAAGATTTTTCATTTTAAAAATGTATTTTAATCCTTCGGTAACGTTTTCTTATTTTAGGTTAAATACACATTGTCAGATGTGCGTTGTGGTGCAGTGGGTATCGGCTCGGAACGAGAAAGCGGGGAGCCGAGTTCTAAATCCAGTTGATATTCATTGCATTCACTTACGCACAAATACCCTCGGGAAAAGATATTAATCAGTCTCTTCTTTCCAGTTATGGGATAAATAATAGGACAGATTGGGTTCTATAGCCTTGGTTGGCAACCAGTCTACCGCAGAAAGCAATGGCAACCTACTGCGGGATAATCTTCTGCCCAGTCACTAATGTCTCTTTCAAGACATGATCGCCCAAGCGTGTTTCGCTTACAGCACTTAACTAACTGACTGATACACTGCCGGCCATAATTATTAGGCAACCCCAGTTTTTAAAAGAAATAATGAATTTCATACTATTTTTTAGTATTTACTGCCAAGTGAATAGAATGTTCTTTTTGTCTTTTTTTTTTTTTTTTTGTTATTATTACTTTGCAAACTTTTACAAGGCAAGGAAGTAAAGACAAACTCATCCGAATCACCTAAATTTCTTTTCATTCTTTCATTGAAGAAACTGTAATATAGGTAATTTTTAAATATTTATAAATTCATTTGATGCACATGTTATTGTGCAGTATTAACAAAAGAACCATTCTATTTTCATTTACAATTATTCACTTGGCAATGAATACTAAAAAAAATAGTATGAAATACATCATTTTTTTAAAACATTGGGGTAGTCTAATAATTATGGCCGGTAGTGTATATATATATATATATATATACCACCGGCTATAATTATTAGGCCACCCCAGTTTTTTAAGAGAAATGATGTATTTTATACTATTTTTAAGTGAATACTTCTAAATGAAAATCGAATGGTTCTTTTGTCATTATTACTTTTCAAAACTTTACAAGGCAAAGAAGCAAAGATGAACTCGTCCGAATCACCCAAAATGTTCTTCATTTTTTTCATTGATGAAACAGCAATAAAGGTCATTATTAAATGTTTATAAATTCATTTGATGCACAGGTTATTGTGCATTATTAACTAAAGAATCATTCTACTTTTATTTACAATTATTCACTTGGCAATAAATACTAAAAAAATCGTATGAAATACATCATTTTTTAAAACACTGGGGTGGACTAATATTTATGGCCGGTCGTGTATATATATATATATAAGGTGTTTTAGATAATCTCGCCTTAAAAAGACGCTAACATTTTCATTATTAATTTGTGTTCACCAGCTGTCGCAAAAAAAAAAAAATTAAATTTTTGTTTTCGGGTTTTTTCTTTGGGCTGCGTACTTCTGCGTTGTGGTACAGTGGATATCGGCTCGGAACGAGAAGCCTGGGAGTCGAGTTCGAATTCCAGTCGAATCCATTGTATTCACTTACGCGCAAATACCCTTGGGAAAGGTATTAATCCGTCTATTCCTTTCAGTTATGGGTTAAATAGCAGGACAGATTGGGTTCTATAGCCTTAGGTCGGCAACCAGTCTACCGCAGAAAGCAATGGCAACCTACTGCGGGATAATCTTCTGCCCAGTCAGTCATGTCTCTTTCGAGACATGATCGCCCAAGCGTGTATCACGTATGGCACTTAACTGACTGACTGATGTTCGGGTGATTAGCTCGTTTTTTGTTTTTTTTTCTTCCTCGTATCTACTCGGAGGGTTTTTCGAAACGAGTATAACGACAAGTTTACATTTATATATATATATATATATATATATATATATATATATATATAGGTGGGTGTTTATATATATTTGCTAAAAGTTCTATACAAATGCAATATACATACAATTTTCTGTTTAGTCTTTAGTATGCGTGTTTCTTCTCGTGTGTGTGTGTGTGTGTGTGTGTGTGTGTGTGTGTGTGCACGCGCGTCTGTGTTTTTGCCTGTTTTCAAATCAAATACCGTTGGTGGACTTCTGTTCGTTGAGGTAAACAACTCTTTTAAACAATGCTTCCAAAACTTGTGCCCGGGAATCGAGCGTTATCTCTCAATGCAAAATTTCCGTTTATAGTTCTCTAAGTACATTAAGCCTTTGGAAGTTCACATGTCGTCGTCTCCTAATAAATAAATAAATAAATAAATAAAAGAAAAAAGAATTCTTCTCCCATCCCCCACCATCCCCTAAAACCCTGCTTCCCGACCTCACAGGCAACACCATTCCGATGAAATAGAACTATAATCTACAGGAAGCAGGATATTATTTGGAACATATTTAATCCACTGAAAATGAAACAAATGGTTAAAAAGTTTGAAATATAAGTATGCCATGTAAGTAATGAAATATCTGACAAAACGCTGGAGACGGAATGATCAAAGTTAAGGCGGCATTTTAACAATTTGCAGATGGCTTTACTCGGCTGCTTGTTTGTTGGGCAAGAAACGAAACTAATTCTTGCCTGTTTGTTCGGCTCTTAGCTAAGACTGGCTACTGTGCTAGGATTTGATGCAGAATCGACCATAGCTAAAACTCGACAATAGTCAGTCAGTTAAGTGCCATGCGCGATACACGCTTTGGGCGATCATGTCTGAAAAAGAGACATGACTAACTGGACAGATTATCCCGCAGTAGGTTGCCATTTTGCCGACCAAGGCTATAGAACCCAATCTGTCCTGTTATTTGACTCATAGGTAAAGAGAAAAGAAATCTATTATATAATTATGCAGTAATTAGTGGGGGATCTGTCTCCTATTGCTATGAAGTAATAAATTGATCCCCCACTTTATGACCAATATAAGCCTTAATCATTATTCCAACTATTGTATTCAGTCAGTCAGTTAAGTGCCATACGTGATACACGCTTTGGCGATCATGTCTCGAAAGAGACATGACTGACTGGGCAGAAGATTATCCCGCAGTAGGTTGCCATTGCTTTCTGCGGTAGACTGGTTGCCGACCAAGGCTATAGAACCCAATCTTTCCTATTATTTAGCCAATAACTGGAGGGAAGAGACAGATTAATACCTTTCCCAAGGGTATTTGCGCGTAAGTGAATGCAAGGAATTCAACTGGAATTCGAACTCGGTTCCCCGATTTCTCGTTCCGAGCCGATATCCAACGCACAATCCTATACATCCTCGATAATAGAAGGGGCAGTAAAAATCAGCAGTGTTTTGCCTATATTTTTTTTATTGTTTTTTCTTTTTATTAAATCTAAAATCTAAACGTTTTTTGGGTTTTTTTTTTTTTGGTTTTTTTTCTAGCAGCATATCTCCTTTATGTAGGTATCTCCAGTAAATAGCGAAAAACTGCGTAGTTACTTTAAACAGAATTTTTAAAAATAAAAAAGTTCTCTTGAAAGTTTTATTTTAGTTTAAATTGAAAGCTAAATGATTAAATTTACTATTTCCAGTAAGCAAAATAGTCTCTGATTGATTTCAAACAGAAATTTTATTGATTGAAATATAAAATTTGAATTTTTTTTAATTTTTGAGCGATCGACACATTTTTGTAAACAAAAGTTAATTCTCGGTTTTAAAAATCTTGCAAAAGCAAAATATACATCTGTGAGACATTATTTTCGGAAAAATAGCAAATTTTATGTTAAATTAACCTGATTTACACATATATTACTTATTTATAGCGTGAAATTTAGAATAAAACTATTTCTTAATCATAAATTAAAAAATAAAGTAGGGTGTTCATACGCAACAAAATTGTCCTCATTTCTTTTCGGGTAAGTGAGGAAACGTTGATGATTTAATTTGCACATAGAAATTATCATACAAAAAAAGAAAAACATCAAATGCACAAAAAAAGTTTAAATTATTTTAAAACTATTTCAGAAAAACGATTTTTATCAAACTTAATTTTTCAATAATTATCAATTCTTAACCTAAAAAATAAAGGCAACAGTTCCTTAAAAGATTTTTAAAATATTTTAAAACTTTATGATTTATTGTAATAAAAAAATGAAAACAATTCTTTTAAAATTTTATTAGTAATCGAAAAATTTTTTTCTTCAGATTAATGTCTTTAATTATTATTATTTATTCCAGTAATTAAAAGATTATCAAATTAAATAATATCAGAGTTTTATTGGATTTTTCATTTTACTCTTCGGAGCAAATTTTCGGATAGTGATGCTAAATTTTTAAAAAAAATAGATGATTTATATTCCCCAATGAGTCCTGCGTTTAACTAAAAAATAAATAAAAAATTACCGACCAACTAACATTTATTAAATTGTCATGGATTTACGTGGAGAGGAAACGGAGGCAAAAAAAATATATATTTTTACGAAAATTTGTAAAAAGTAAGAATTTCAAAAATAATTTTATTCATTAAAAAACGACAATTATTTGTTTTTTGCGAGGATTTCCAAATTAATATGATTGTCACCGAAAAAAAAGTGGGTGATGCAATCATTACATTTTCAATTGTAAAACAGTCGTAACGTTTCTTTAGCCACTAACTCAAATCAAGGCAAAAATTTCTGACAAAATTTCGAAAATGTTAGAAGGGTTTAATTTTTTTTTATAAATAATTAAAAATTACTTTGATTTTTCCTCTTAATAATGATGGAAAAAAAATTTTCCATCATTTTGATGGAAAAAGTTTGTTCATACTATGCTGTTTTATGCTGTTTTTTAGCGATTTTTTGGAGGTACATACTTTGAACTAATAAAAATATGATATATGTTATTCTGCTTTCACAGTAGTATACATGGTAAATGATACTCAGCTTTTGTGGATATACATGTATGTGTGGACATAATAACTCGATGCGGTGACATGCGTGTTTTATTTTGTTCTGTTGAGTTCAAATTTTGGAATACAGTTTGATTTATTAAATTGTGGGATATTATATGGATTAATGGCATAAAATAATTTTTTTATGTTGCTTTGTGACACTATCTCCCGCGGTGATACTTTCCCTTCTCCCGCGGGGATACTTTCTTTTGGTTGGTTTAAAACAACGGAGAGAGAAAGCGATAATGGCAATGTTATTAGAGATCTATTGCGTCACGCGATGTGAGCTTAAAAAAAATAATTTTATTATTTTTCAAGTACTTCTAAAAGCCGTGAGCATGAAATTATATTGGCAAAAAAAAAAAAATACGTTTCTCGCCTTTCATGTTTGTATAAATTTCGCTTCTTTTGGAGTTGAAATGTCGATTCCTTTAATCTGCAAACGTGTAGACAAAATAAGTGTCAGAGTGATTTGATAAGGTCACCCGAAGGCCAAGGCCGCTGGTGAACACAGCAGTCCGTAATAACCCGAGGTACGATGTGAGTTGGCATAATCTCATTGGTCGAGCTAAAACTTTCCGCAAATCGAGTGGGCGGAGACCGATTTTATTGGCCGATGACTGTGAGCCGGCCGGATTTCCAGAGAGGATCGAAATTGGTTATAAAAATAGATGCTCGACACGAAAAGTTGAGTTGGGTGACAGTTTGAGTCGGAGTTTTTGAAGAGATTTTTGGGCAAAGCATCGCCGTCAGCACCACCACATTTCCGCCAGCGCCTCCGATTCGGCACATTCCGTCAGATTCCGTCGAGGACCCGAAAGAACTTTACTGTTTTAGAAATTACATAGAAAACTTTAAGACACTCACTATAGAGAATACGTGAAAAGACTTTAGTGAAATTTGATTGATTTTGTTTAAGGGCACATCAACACCTCTATGCGTTGTTTAATGCCGAAAAATAAATATTTTGCACGCAATTTTGTTTTGGAGATAATGATGGGTTTAGTGATCCGAGTCTTACTAAATAGTCAATCAGTCAGTGAAGTGCCATCCGTGATACACGCTTGGAAAGAGACATGACAGACTGGACAAAAGATTTTCCTACAATAGTTTGCCATTACTTTCTGTGGTAGTCTAGTTGCCAACCAAGGCTATAGAACTCAATCTGTTCTGCTATTTTTGGAGAGAAGAGACGGATTAATACATTACTCAAGGATATGTTTTTTGTAATTTTTTTTTTTTTAATAATCCTATTGCCCGAAGCAAGGCATTTTACTACCACTGTTTTGTAGGGTTTACACAGGAGGAATGTTATGAGAAAGAGTGACAGGTTATAGGGGGTGTCAGGAAGTGGGTAAAAGAAAAATGAGAATACTGATGAGAGTGGAGTGGAGTGGACGGAGAAGGTAACACGAGGGAGTATGACTGTGGCCATAAAGTGAGGGTTCTGTTAATATATTGATTGTAATGTAGAATTGATACCCCACTTTATATCCACATTATAATAGTATAGAATTTTTTTTTTTAGTAATCATATTGCCCGAAGCAAGGCATTTTACTGCCACTGTTTTGCATGGAGTTACATAGGAGGAATGTTATGAGAAAGAGTGACAGGTCATAGGGGGTGTCATGAAGTGGGTAAAAGAAAAATGAGAACACTGATGGTAGTGGAGTGGACGGAGAAAGTAGCATGAGAGAGTGGATGACTTTGGCCATAAAATGAGGGATCTGTTTATATATTGATTGTAACGTAGAATTGATACCCCACTTTATATCCACATTATAATAGTATAGAATTTTGTTAATAATCATATCGCCCCATGATGAGAATATTGATGAGAGTGGAGTGGACGGAGAAAGGAGCATGGGGTAGAGCATGCAGATTAGTGAGATAGGAGATGACTATTGACTTTACATTTAAATTCATGGAGATTGTAGCTGTTGGGAAAACAAGTAAATGGAAGGGAATTCCACAGGCGAGAAGTGCGAAAAAAGAAGCTGCTGGAGTAGAATTTGCGTTTACATTTTATTGGTTTCACAGTAAAAGGGTGGGACCTAGTTGTTGCTCGAGTAAAATTATATATAGGAAGCACTAGTGAGCTATGTTCATCGGAGCAGAAGCCGTGGAAGTGTTTGTAGAAGAGACACAGGGAAGCCATATTGCACCGGTGAGAAAGTGACTGTATCTGAGCTGCCAAGTCGGGATCTATTATATTACATTACAATTTATCCGTTGGATTTTGTCAAGGACAAAAAAAAAGACACCTAGGTGGATAGCAGGAGCACTTGACCAGATTTGCGTGTAAATGAAGACAGCAAATTCAAATGGAATTCGAACTCAGCCCTTCAGATTCTCGTTCCTAGCGGATATTCACTGCACCACAACGCACATCCTAAGGATACTAATTAGTAAGACTCGTACAAGTAAAACAATTAGATAGGAAGAGAAGAGGTGGGTTCATGCCTTTCCCAAGGGTATTTTGCATATATGTGAATATAACAAACACAACTGGAATTCGAACTCCCCTATCTGATTGTCAATTCCTAGTTATTATCCATTACACCACCTGCACATCTAATTTTACACCTCGTATTCCCAAACGGTCACTCATCTAATACTGATCAGTCTCGTTCGTTGCTTCAGTGATTGTACGGCGACTGGTGTTTCAAAGTGAACTGACCCTTCTTCTTCTTCTTCTTCTTCTTCTTCTTCTTCTTCTTCTTCTATGTGCCCTGTCCTTTCAGGACGTAGGTGATCATGGTTCTCCACGTCTCCCTATCCCTTGTGGCTCCCAGTATGCTTGCTCCTGTTACTCCTGGCAAGTCCCATTCCGTCACCCACCTGATCAGACCCTGCAAATATGTTAGCCGCTGCTTTCCTCTGTCGCTCTTTCCTTCTATCTGGTCAGTCAGTATCAGGTTCTCCAGGCTTTTCTTCCTCATTGCGTATCCCAGGAACTTCAGTTGTCTCTTCCTGATAGTCAGTATTAATTTCCTATTCGTTGCCATTCTTTCCAACACCTCATCGTTGCTTGCATGCTCAGTCCACGATATCCGCAGCATCCTTTTGTAGAACCACATTTCCGCTGCTTCCAGTTTTGTCCTCATTTTCGATGATATTGTCCAGCATTCACTGCTGTATTGAAGAACTGACATCACATTGCAATCCAGCACTCTTTTCTTTGGTTCTAGTGAAATTTTCCTGTGTCTTAGTACTTTACTCAGCTTCTGGAACGCGCCCTTTGCCATGCCAATTCGCCTTCGGATCTCTGTGTCGCACTTTCCATCTTCTGTTAGATTTCCTAGATATTTCAACAGCAAAAAGATAACATCTAACTATCAATTTAGACGGTAAGAACTTCATAACCCGAGAAAACTAACCATGGGTATACAATCTTCTTTTTCTATGTGCCCTGTCCTTTCAGGACGTAGTCGATAATGGTTCTACACGTCTCCCTATCTCTGGTGGCTTCCAGTATGCTTGCTCCTGTTACTCCTGGTAACCCCCGTTCTGGCATCCACCTGATCAGGTCCTGCAAATATGTTAGCCGCTGCCTTCCTCTGTCTCTCTTGCCTTCTATCTGGCCAGTCAGTATCAGGTTCTCCAGGCTCTCCTTCCTCATTGCGTGTCCCAGGAACCTGACACTAGCACCTCTAAAATATAAGAAAGTTTCCTGAAGTTAACGTTATTAAGCAGAAAGACGGAAGAAAAAAGAAGAGAATTTCGTAAATTCTTTAGTCAAATGAATTAACAAACATATTCATTTCTTTTTTAATAAGGATATTATGACATTTCGGTAATTTGGGGGAAATACTTCGCCAGGATGTGCGTTATGGCGCAGTGGATATCGGCTCGGAACGACAAGTCGGGGAGCCGAGTTCGAATTCTAGTTGAATTCATTGCATTCACTTACGCGCAAATACCCTTGGAAAGTGTATTAATCCGTCTCTTCCTTCCAGTTATGTGTTAAATAAAAAGACAGATTGGGTTCTATAGCCTTGGTTGGCAACAAGTCTACCGCAGATGCAATAGTAACCGACAGCGGGATAATCTTCTGCTCTGTCAGTCATGTCTCTTTCGAGACATGATCGCCCAAGCGTGTTTCACGTATGGCACTTAACTGACTTCGCTAGCATTCACCCACAGACACACAAGAACACATGCGCGCACACTCACACACACACATACACACAGAGGCATACCTACCCATACATACACGCGTGCACATACAGAGGTACAGGTGAACGTACACGTACACGCATTCAGACACAGGCACACACAGAGGCGCGCACACACACACATATTCATGCAAATACAGAAGAGAATACGCACACACACAAGGATGCACACACAGAGTTGCACACCTACAAGCACATGCTCTCAGTGCACACACACAAACACACACTCACTCACACACAAACACCCAGAGACACGCACACGCAAGAGATGCGCGCGCACACACACACACACACACACACTCACACACACGCACACACTGCTCTACAAAAATCCAACAATTTTACTGCGACGGACAGATATATACATATACATGCTGACCCAAAAGTCATGAAGATGTTTTAATATTGAATAAAGTTTTTTATTAATCATTAATTTTTTTCTTCAAATTTCTATAAAGAAAACCTCGAATCTTAAGCCTGGAAAAATACACTCCTAAACAGTGAACACATATTGTGAAATGTTTGATAGAAAATTAACTTCCTGATTGAAGATAAATTGGACAACTTGTTCCCCAGGTTTGACCACATCAGATTCGTTTTTATTGAGGAAAAATTTTATGCCAACAAACCCCAAGCAATGGCAGATTTTAAAAATAACATTATAATAAAAAATTCGATCAATGGAGCTACAAACATTAAGGGATGTTATGGAATACACGTTAGAATCAGCACGAATCGACATAATTTAAAAGATGTCATCTTCCACAAATAAATCTCAAGCCCTTTTTCTAAAAATTCTAAAATAGAACAGTTTGTATACAAAAAATAAACGATATTAAATATTGAAATCCTTTCGTGACTTTTGGGCCACCCGGTATATATATATATGAATTGTGTATATGTATATGTATTACAACAAAAGAGGTTTGTATATTATGCTCTCATTACGAGTGAGCTCTCTAGAGAGGAAAGTTTTAAAACCAGTCACCATTCCTGCGATTTACGCGTTACTCCTCTGCCATGAATTTAGTTCTCCCGGGGATTGGCTGGTGTATATATATATATATATATATATATATATAGTCATCGGCAGATAGATCTGTTTCGCTGTATCACAGCTCATCAGTATATCACGCTAAAAATGTCCTCCTCTCTTATTCCATACGCCGATGGCTTATGGAGCAGGCACTCGGACTGATAACAAATCGGTTGTATTTCGATCCCGGCTGGAAGCAAAGAAGTCTAGTCACACTGATGAGCTGTGATACAGCGAAACAGGCTTGTATGTGAATGATTTATATATACATATGGTGGTGGAAAGTGTGATGGTGAAACACATCTATTCCTCAGTTACTGGACTCTCCTTTCTATATTAACAGGAAGTTAACTCGAGAAGTTCTTAGGAAGTTCATAGGAGTTCTAGAAAATTCTTTAGACTTCTATTGGAGTTCAGTAGAACAACTAGGCAGTTGATATTAATTGGAGTAGATAGTCTAAACTATCGCCCGGTTTACACTCCACCCACGTCTATTGAACAGGTGAAGAGGCTTATCCCTTGTTTCCTGTTCAGGTTGTGGTTTCTGGTTTTCCTCTTCTCCAATCTTTTCACACTTTTTTTTCAATTGGAGTAGATAGTCTAAACTATCGCCCGGTTTACACTCCACCCACGTCTATTGAACAGGTGAAGAGGCTTATCCCTTGTTTCCTGTTTAGGTTGTGGTTTCCGGTTTTTCTCTTTTCCAATCTTTTCACTCTTACATAGACCCCTGCGCATCAGTGGCGTTTTCGCCTTGTTTGGGGTGATATGATTAAAAAAAAATAAATAAATATTAGCCGGCAGTTAACCGAATACTAAGAAGTCAGGTTACAGTGGAAGATTACCAAGTTCCTAACATTTTGAGTGCGTTAAGTGGGTTAGCAAACGATATAACACGATTATAAATGTCAATGCGAAAACTACTTCACAACATAATCGTAACTCCGAAATCCGCATTTTAAAATTCTTATTTATTATCTATAATTTTTACAAGAAATGGAAACGAGAGAAAAGCGTTTGACATGAGGTTTTTTATGAGATACCTACACTCGCTGGAGAACAGCATAGCATGATATTAAAAGGCTCCAAACTTAATAAAAGCAAAGTTTTATCGCCAAAAAATTATTAAGAGGAAAGCTGAAACTATTTTTCTTTTTTTAATCCTTTCTAAGTAGTTTGAAATTTTGTTTAAAATTCTTGTTTTTCTTTTGGTCAGCGAGATTTTTTACAAGAGCTTACTACGAAAAACGTAATATTGCACAACTCATTCTTTTTTTTTTTTTTTTTTTTTTTTTTTTTTGCCGGTGAAAAACACATTAATTTGGAAATTCTTGCAAAAATCAAATAATTGTCGGATTTTAATGAATCTTTTCAGGACTTATTCACAAATGACTGAAATTATTTTTAGAAAATATTTTATTATTTATGTTCCTCCCTTTTAATTAATTTCTTGAAATTTCTAGAAATTGACTGCCGTTTCGGTACCTTGTTTTAGTAGTTAAATGAATGTTTTCTTAGCGATTTGCATGTTGGTGCCGTGGATATCGGCTCGGAACGAGAAACCGGGGAGCCGAGTTCGAATTCTAGTTGAATTCTTTGCATTCACTTATGCGCAAATACCCATGGGAAAGGTATTAATCCGTCTCTTCCTTCCAGTTATGGGTTAAATAACAGGACAGATTGTGTTCTATAGCCTTGGCTGGCAACCAGCCTACTACAGAAAGCAATAGCAATCTGCCCAGTCAGTCATGTCTCTTTCCCAAAGCGTGTATCACGTATGGCACTTAACTGACTGACTTCTTAGGGAATGTGAATCATCTATTTTCTTTTCTTTTTTTTTTACATTTGCTCCTTTTCAGAAAATCTACTCCAAATAATGAAAACAAAAATGCAATAAAACTATGCCATTTTTTTATATAAATAAACTTTTAATCACTTTTATAAACAATATATATTAATGATATCATAGTATGAAGAGAAAAAAACTTTCAGTTAATAATGAGTTTTTACAAGAATTATCATTTTTTTATTTTTTGATTATAATAATTTATAAAGTTTTAGGTTAACAGTTTTAAATTTTGTATAATAGATGTTAACAACGGATTTCCATATTGTTTGGTTGAGTACCACATTAGACTTTTTCTTTCAAAAACGACCAATAACAATAATAAACACACGGATAAAAGCAAGAATTTTAATATTTTCTACAATGACCAAATGCACAGCCATTATAAGCAGGACGAATCCTCACTTCGAAACATCACCCGAAAATACGCAACTCCCGCTAAATTAAACAAAGTAAATTAAATCAATTATCTCTAATACAAAATTTAAAACGTCTAATCTCACCATCAAAATAACATTTCACCCTCAAGATTTAAACTATAGTGAACCAATATTATTTAAGAGTTTACATATCCTTTGAAGAACTGTGTTCTTGATCCACCCAATTTCGTAAATTATTATCTCAGCCATACAACTACGAAATTGAAGCGAAGGCTCACGCTGCATCTCTCAGAACAGAGCTCAATTTGATCTCATTTAAACACACAAGGGGACCTACTAAACCCTATCTGAAACGTGCTTGTTGATAACACAAATATCATAGCATCATCCACATGCAAAAAAGACTAAAAATAATGGAGACCTTATTAATAAAGATGAAAAACCCCAATACTCAATAATATCAACTACGAACACGCTAACATCATGCTGACCGTGTTCAGTATATAACACATACCAATACTCCACATTATACATAACACCACATACATTCTGTTACACGTAAAATAACATTCATCATCGATAATGGCTAAAAGTATCGCCGCAAGTGCTCAGATAAACAAAACATTGGGACAACTTTTATATAATTTATATTCTCAAAAGAAAAAATATAATATCACATGAAAAGTTACATAACACACTTAACCATCACACCATGTTTATATATATATATATAAAGGTGTTGTTAATATACTTGTTGACAAGACATATTATAGCATCATTCTCATTTTAAAAAGAAGAGTGAAGATACTGGGGGTCTTATTAATAAAAACAAAAACCTAACACGCAATAACTTCAACTACGAACACGCTAACAACATGCTGACCGTGTTCGGTACATAACACATACCACAATTCCACATTATTCATAACACAACATACATTCTGTTACACATAAAATAACATTCATCCTCAAAAAATGGCTAAAAGTATAGCCGAAAGCACTCGGATAAGCAAAACATTTGGACAATTTTTATATAATTTATGTCCTCAAAAAAACCAAAAAAAAAAACATAAGACCACATGAAAAATTATAGAAAAACTTGACCATAATAACTTACCTGTCATTATATATATATATAGATAGATAAAAATAGAAATAGATAGATAGATAGATAGATAGATAGATAGATAGATAGATAGATATTGAGCACTTTTTCCTATAAATATAGCATACCTTAAAACTATATTTATTCATATATATATATATATATATATATATATATATTTTCAATTGGAGTAGATAGGCTATACTATCGCCCGGTTCACACTCCACCCACGTCTATTGAACAGGTGAAGAGGCTCAACTCTTGTTCCCTGTCTAGGATGTCGTTTTCAGCTTTCTCTTTTCCAATCTTTTCACTCTTACGTAGCCCCCTGCACATCACTGGCGTGATAAGATTAAAAAAATATATATATTAATTTCATAGCTGAATTTCCACCTTTGCTTTATTTTAAGTTCTCTAATGCCTGAATAAAAAACATACCCGGTTTTTTTTCAACCTCAGAATCTATGCCTTTTTTCGATCTTGTAAATTGTGCGTTCAAAAATTTCAAATATCTTTTAGACTTCAAACATGAATGTCCATTTAGTTGTCACTTTCTTTAAAATATCACAAATTAGATTCTTATGAAATCAGCGTCCAGTATCACCCACTGAATCTTAGCGTGAAAGCCGCTGGGGGAAACGGTGGAGAAAATAACCCAGAAAAGATGGAGACCCAACTGGGAAGAAGTAACGAAAACAGTCTAGGACATGTTTGACCGACGGTGATGAACTATGCTCCCTCTTGGAGCATAGTTGGTATTAATAACACAAGCAGTAATAGCTTACATAGACGCACAAATACCCTTGGGAAAGGTATTAATCCGTCTCTTCCCTCCAGTTATGGATTAAATAGCAGGACAGATTGGGTTCTATAGCCTTGGCTGGCAACCAATCTACCGCAGAAAGCAATGGCAACCTACTGCGGGATAATCTTCTGCCCAGTCAGTCACGTCTCGAAAGAGACATGATCGCCGAAGCGTGTTTCACGTATGGCACTTAACTAACTGAATATAATTGTTGAAAACATGATTAAGGCTTCTACTGGGCAAAAAGTGGGGGATCAGTTTATTACTTCATAACAATATGAAACTGATCCCCCACCAATTACTACTTAATAATATAATATATCTCTCCCCACTCTAGCTATGAGCCAAATAATAGGACGGATTTGGTTCTATAGCCTTGGTCGGCAACCAGTCTACCGCAGAAAGCAATGGCAACCTACTGCGGGATAATCTTCTGCCCAGTCAGTCACGTCTCGAAAGAGACATGGTCGCCCAAGCGTGTATCACGTATGGCACTTAACTGACTGAATATAATTGTTGAAAACATGATTAAAGCTTCTACTGGGCATAAAGTGGGGGATTAGTTTATTACTTCATAACAATATGAAACTGATCCCCCACTAATTACTACTTAATAATATAATATATCTCTCCCCACTCTAGCTATGAGTCAAATAACAGGACGGATTGGGTTCTATAGCCTTGGCTGGCAACCAATCTCCCGCAGAAAGCAATGGCAACCTACTGTCCAGTTAGTCATGTCTCTTTCGAGACATGATCGCCCAAGCGTGTATCACGTATGGCACTTTACTGACTGAGATGAATGTCCGCACTTATTAGTTTTTACCGCAACAGGTGTGCAAACCATACCATGGGCTGTTTCTTTTATTATCAACCTTGCCAACCATAGTCTTTCTTACTTTCGTCTGCAGCTTTGTCGAATAGCATATGGACATATGACGTTGAAACACCGGTTACCATATGATCACTAATCTTAAGCATCGTCTCGCCTGTTCAGTATCTACATAGGTGACCGCATGGGAATATCAGGTGTTGAAAGTTCGAATGTACAAATATTCCAAACAATTCACGGCCATATCATGTCGAAATACCGATTCTCGTACGATCACCAAAGTTAAGCATAGTCTAGCCTTGCCAGAACCTAGATGGGTGACCACATGTGAATACCCGGTGCTGTAAGCCTAAATTAGCAAACGGTGTAATTGGTTTGGAGACATATCACGTTGAAACACTGTTCTTGTACTATCACCAAAGTTAAGCATCGTCTAGCCTTGCCAGAACCTAGATGGGTGACCACATGTGAATACCCGGTGCTGTAAGCCTAAATTAGCAAACGGTGTAATTGGTTTGGAGACATATCACTTTGAAACACTGTTCTTGTACTATCACCAAAGTTAAGCATCGTCTAGCCTTGCCAGAACCTAGATGGGTGACCACATGTGAATACCCGGTGCTGTAAGCCTAAATTAGCAAACGGTGTAATTGGTTTGGAGACATATCATGTTGAAACACTGTTCTTGTACTATCACCAAAGTTAAGCATCGTCTAGCCTTGCCAGAACCTAGATGGGTGACCACATGTGAATACCCGGTGCTGTAAGCCTAAATTAGCACACGGTGTAATTGGTTTGGAGACATATCACTTTGAAACACTGTTCTTGTACTATCACCAAAGTTAAGCATCGTCTAGCCTTGCCAGAACCTAGATGGGTGACCACATGTGAATACCCGGTGCTGTAAGCCTAAATTAGCAAACGGTGTAATTGGTTTGGAGACATATCACGTTGAAACACTGTTCTTGTACTATCACCAAAGTTAAGCATCGTCTAGCCTTGCCAGAACCTAGATGGGTGACCACATGTGAATACCCGGTGCTGTAAGCCTAAATTAGCACACGGTGTAATTGGTTTGGAGACATATCACGTTGAAACACTGTTCTTGTACTATCACCAAAGTTAAGCATCGTCTAGCCTTGCCAGAACCTAGATGGGTGACCACATGTGAATACCCGGTGCTGTAAGCCTAAATTAGCAAACGGTGTAATTGGTTTGGAGACATATCACGTTGAAACACTGTTCTTGTACTATCACCAAAGTTAAGCATAGTCTAGCCTTGCCAGAACCTAGATGGGTGACCACATGTGAATACCCGGTGCTGTAAGCCTAAATTAGCAAACGGTGTAATTGGTTTGGAGACATATCACGTTGAAACACTGTTCTTGTACTATCACCAAAGTTAAGCATCGTCTAGCCTTGCCAGAACCTAGATGGGTGACCACATGTGAATACCCGGTGCTGTAAGCCTAAATTAGCACACGGTGTAATTGGTTTGGAAACATATCACGTTGAAACACTGTTCTTGTACTATCACCAAAGTTAAGCATCGTCTAGCCTTGCCAGAACCTAGATGGGTGACCACATGTGAATACCCGGTGCTGTAAGCCTAAATTAGCAAACGGTGTAATTGGTTTGGAGACATATCACGTTGAAACACTGTTCTAGTACTATCACCAAAGTTAAGCATCGTCTAGCCTTGCCAGAACCTAGATGGGTGACCACATGTGAATACCCGGTGCTGTAAGCCTAAATTAGCAAACGGTGTAATTGGTTTGGAGACATATCACGTTGAAACACTGTTCTTGTACTATCACCAAAGTTAAGCATCGTCTAGCCTTGCCAGAACCTAGATGGGTGACCACATGTGAATACCCGGTGCTGTTAACTTGAATGTGCGGAGAGAGCTTACGGCCATATCACGTTGAATCTCCTGTTCTAGGAGAAGGAAACTTTGAATTCAAAACGATCTTAGAGTAGGGTTAATAGCAGGAGAGATTGGGTTCTATAACCTTGGATGACAACCGGTCGAGAAGAAGGAAACCCTGAAACCCTGAAACCAGGCTGGAGAGGGTTAATAGCAGAACAGACTGTTTTATATGGCCTTGGATGGAAACCGGTCGAGGAGAAGGAAACTCTGAATTCGAAACCAGGCTGAAGAGGGTCAATAGCAGAACAGACTGTTTTATATGGCCTTGGATGGAAACCGGTCGAGGAGAAGGAAACTCTGAATTCGAAACCAGGCCGGAGAGGGTTAATAGCAGGAAAAACTAGTTTCTATAGCATTGGATGGCAACCGGTCGAGAAGAAGGAAACCCTGAAACTTTAAAACCAGGCTGGAGAGGGTTAATAGCAGGACAAACTGGTTTCTATAGTCTTGGATGGCAACCGTTCGAGTAGACGAAAACGCTGAATTTACAACCAGTTTAGAGAGGGTTAATAGCAGGACAGATTGCG